>PVHY01004035.1:0-37088 GCA_004024945.1 Uropsilus gracilis | reverse complement strand
CTTAGAGGAATATCTAAGGGCTCAGGGTAAGTACCCTCCTGCTAGGAATACTGGTCTAGGGCCCATTGGCTCTGGTTTGATTCTGATCTGAGGTAGGTTCGGTTCCTTTGAAGGCCGCCTTATCCTTTCAGGGCCCCTACTGTAAACACTGTCATTGTGACATCTGGGGCAGAGTGTGACATCCTGATCTCAAGCAAGATTGAGGATGCTGTCTCAAGAAATATTTGGGGTAGTAATAAAAAAAAAACTTTTGATATTTTTGAAAATCAGGAAAGACACTTGGAAGGAGGAAGAGGACAGGGAGGTGAGTCAGAGGGTCAAAAACAGATTCTGTCTTAGATCTCATGTCTTGGATTTCAACAGCTTCTATCTGGAGTAGAGATGAAGATGATTGAGATATTCCAAGTAGGTAATTTAAATATCACTTGTGTACTTGTTCTTCCAGCTCTGTTCATATATAGCATGGGCAAATTTTGTGACCTTATGTTTACTTTTAGTGATGAGAATTAGCTTTAGTGATTAAAAATCCAATTCACCTGGAAGGATCAAAGTAGTATCGGGTTTCAACCTCTATTAGTTTCCTGCTGTTTTCACATATCAGATGAACTCTAATACCACTGCTAGTGAGGGTCATGATCTGGCTGAGAAACACTTTTTCCCCACATTTTCACACGTCTCATTACCATGGAGTAGACACTGAGAAGAAGTAAAAATGAGCGGCTGGCATCCTCTTATCTAACTAGTTAGCTGTTACTGGTAGGGAGGCAGTCTTTCACTGCAAACAGAAGTAGGGTTGACTTGTTTGGCTTTTCTCTTATCATGACCTCCATGGTAAAAGTGTATGGATTTAATTTGTGTGTGTGTGTGTGTGTTTATATCAACTTCACTTGGTTCCTTAATATCATTAAATACCCCACAAAAGAAAGGTAACTGTCAATATTCATTTCAGCTCTGCCCCCCAAATGCTTTTATCAAGTGAGGCATTTGTCAGCTTCACCTAAATTGACAGCTACGAATTTATCTCTGTTCTATGTGCTTCTTGAGATGGACTGAAAAAGAAAATTCTAGTTTCTTTCCCATATCTTATGGTTACATTATTATTTTAAGTATTGTCCTTTTTCACTTGACCATGTAATATACCTAATGACTTGTAGGGAAAGTTAGTTATTCAGGCTTTTTCATCCATTAGTGTGTGTGGCAGCACCTGGTGTATTCCGGCTTCCCCATGATTGTAATGGCCCAGTGGGTATGTGCATGACTAAGTGTGCACACCTGGGCCTAGGAGAGAGGGGTAAAGGGTGGCAGATAACGCAAGAAAGCATGCACCAGATGAAAGGACCCGTGAGAATGCCAGAGAGAAAGTCCAGAGCATGAAGGTTATCTGGGAGGTTGGGGCACTCACCTGCCTCCCGATTCTCCACCCTCCAATTGCCCTGACTTTGCCCTATCCTGCCTGGTTTGTCTGTGTAGTTGCTAGAACCAATAAAAACCTCTGCAGATTGGTGAGCCTGATGCTTGCCCCTACAATTAGCAACATGAACTGATGAAACTGCACACCTTCAGTCTCCTTCTGTTTCCAAACTTTGACCCCATCTTCACGCCGTTACTTCCACTCCTACCAAATTTATTCCTTGGAAGAGTACTGCATAACTGGAATTTTGTCTAATTTCTAGTTCCATTCCTGCCCTTGCTTGTCATTTGATATATTCTACCATAGTCCTTTTAAGCCCAGCTTTAGAGTTTAGGGTTCTTTCTGCATATTCTAGCTGATTATGTCAATATGTTTATGTCAATGTGTTTGCAACGGTGATGATTAAGTCTGTATCAATTGGCGAGCCTGTGATGCCTAGTTCTTCACTCAAACACTAGTCCAGTTGCTGTGAATATATTTTTAGATATGATTAACATTTACAATCTTAAGTAAAGCAAACTACTTTCTGCTTGGGTGGGTCTCTTGTAAAGGTGTTGAAAGCAAAACTAAGATTTCCTGAAGAAAAGCATCTCTCTCAAGACTGCATCATAGAAAACCTACCAGTCTTTCCAGCTCAATGATAATTTGCTTGGCAATTTTTGGACTCAAGCCCATACCATACATTTTACTTGAATTTCCAGTTTGCCTGCTTACCTGACAAGTTTCAAGCTTGCCATCTCACACAATTGCATGAAACAATCCCTGAAAAGAAATATCTCTCCAGTTTATTGCATTATATTAATTCTATGATTAATACAATTGAAATATTGATTAATTAATATCAATATCATTTGTATAATTAATATTATGGATATGGCTTATTATTTTGTCCATATATATTAGGCATATATATGTTTATTTCAAGAATCCTTATGTACTATGACCTAGTATATATTTAACATAGTGGTAAATATATTTATATAATTATAATATAGATCAGTCTGTTATGTATTAGATGCTATGCTAACATATTAACATATTATATAAATATATTAGATTTTTAAAGAAATCAATTTTTTTCTCTTGTTGATTGGTCTCTGAAGAACCCTGACAATAACATAAAGTCTAGCACAGAACCAGTTTCTCACTTAATAGCTTTGTGTCTCTGTCTTTCCCAGTAGGTCACAAAATCCTTTCAACTTAGAACTACTTCTCATTCATGCATGTCTCCATGTTTTCTGGCATATTTTATGCACACAAGGAATAATTAAAAACCTAATAGTAAGATCTTAATAGTAATAGAGTAAAATGTCATATTTTCCCTCTAATGATCACCATGCCTGTATAATAATTTTGCTTTAATTGATGATATCAAGTCTGGTGCCTGCTAATTAGCATGATTAAATATTGGAGAGTGGAGAAGAATTCATCAAGTATAAGGCACATAAAATTTGACACCAAAGAAATGCACTTATCCAGTTCTATGACACTTGATGTTGTCGCAGATCTAAATCCCTGACCATAAATTAAGGTGCACAGGTGATGACACATGTCTTTAATTTCTTAAAATTAAATTTTAATTTTAATTTTAAATTTAAATTTTAAATTTTAATTTTGAAAAAGATTTCTGAATCTTTTTCAGAAATCTTATTTTGTTCAAGTCATGAAAAAGTCAATTGCTCTCATTATTGGTGTGACCTGTATCCTAAGGTGACAGGGAAGATAAGTATTGTGTAGGAAGTTCTCAGGAGCCTATACGCCTATACCACAATACAGATTATGAGTCTTCTTAGTTATGCAGGAGCCCAGACTGGAGAATTCTGTCAGGTGCAGCAACTCTTGGCCTCTGTTCTAGGAATCTTAGGATGTGGGAGTCCTGGCCTCAGTATTTTGCTTTGCCAGCACCATAGGCAAATCAGTGAAATTACCTTCAGAAAGTGGAACACCCTTCCCCTCATGTCTTCATTCTGTGAAGAACGTTGTGTGTTTGTGTGTGATAAAAATGCTCACAAAATAATCTGAAAAGTAATTTTAACTCTTTTTTACTCAAAAGAGAAGATTATCATTAAGTAGCTCCTGTTTTCTGTCTAGGGAAATACACTCATAAAATATAGAAACACTAAAGTTACCTGTATATAATTTGGAGTAAATGAAATTTCATTTACTATGAAAGGTTTCAGAAAATTGGCCTGCCACGGCATATTTTATTCAACAATCAAAGGCATCACTTACCTTACTGACAGTTTTCTGTTTGCACAAAAACACAAGATCGCGACTATAATATGAGTCATCAGGAAAGCTAATCCAATTCCCACGAGAATCCATACACCTGGAAATTGAAACCAGTAGAAAGGATAAATATGCAGTAAAAAATATTAGTAAATCAAAAATTAAGTGATGTGGTTAGTCACAAAATGGCCTACTGTTTTGAATGTCCAAGAAATCTTCAGTAGAAGCGCTAAACTTGATATGGCATCGATTTCCTTTCCATCCTTGTCTACATCTGGAAATGAGACATCAGTTGGAAGAGAATAAGTGGAAATATATGTTAACAACATCCCCATAAAAAGAAGTGAAGAATGTCAATAAGTAGAGTCAATAAACAATAAACAATGACAAATCTCAATAAACTAATGTAAGTAACTCAATAAGAAATCAAAAATACTAATTCAAGACAAAGACAAATTACATTGTATTACTTTCGCATAATTGTGTAAGATAACCTTTTTTCAATATTCAACTTTATATTTGAGGTAAAAAGTAGTTTGCATAAACTTTCTCATTTTAAAAAATTGATTTGTTTGTCACTAAAATTTTTATTCATACTGTGTCTCAAATCTCAAAGCTAGCACATTTTCTAATAATGAATGTTCTTTCACATGCTAATAGAGAATATTCAAATTAAAGACAAATACAAATATAAATCAGACCATTTATTTCTCAGTACAAAGGAGTGATCCTTCAAGTATTGTTTTTACCTTCATCACATTTTTATTAGCCTATAATAACTGAACATATCACATTTAACATCACAATTAGACTAGTTAATTTATCTTAAACACCTTCAGAATAACTTTGTTTTGAAATTATAAGTTTATAAATATCAATAATATAATAATGAATATTCACTTTAGGCAAATTATAGATATTGAATGTGCCTTTTCAGAAAAAAAAACTGCAGGGAAATATCTTGAAATATCAGTTTTAAAAGCATGTAGGAAAATTCAAATCATACAACGTTAGTGCTCTCATTTACCTGCCTGCCTACCTGCCTTACTTCCATTCCTTTTATTTATCTTTTTTAAGCAAATTATTTATTTGTATATAAATTTCACATCTTTGTAATCCCCAGGATTCACCTCCCCCACCATTCCTCCTCTGTCTACCCCTCAACCCCGAGTTGTGTCCTTCAATTTGGTTGTTAGCTTTTTTTGACTTTTCTTCATAGCTTTTTGTTTATCTTTCCCAAGCCCCATATAGTAGTGAATCCATTTTGTATCTGTCTTTATCTTTTTGACTTGTTTCTGCTAATATGATTTCTTCTAGGTGCGTCCATGTTATCATAAATTCATTTAATTTGTCATTTTTAATTGATGAGTAATATTCCATACTACATCTTTTTCATGCATTCATCTGTTCTGGGACATTCGGGTTGTTTCCATGTCCTTGCAATTATAAATAATGCTGCAATAAACATCAGGGCACAGGTGTTCCTTTGTACCCACATTGAGGTCTCCTTTGTGTAGATTCCCAGAAGAGCAATTGCTGGGTCAAATGGTAGTTCCATTTTCATTAGTTTGAGGGTCCTCCACTGTATGTATTTTTTTTTCAACAGAGTATTAAGTGGCTTTATATTCTGACAGTTGTTTGGGAGAGTTCAACTATGGTAAAATATTTTGATGGTAATGTTAGATAAAATAGGTATAGATAATTTAGGTAAATGGAAAAAAGTTTGGTAATTAGCTCTTACATTGATAGATGTGTACCTATAAAAATAAAATAGTGGAATATAGCTTGCTTCCAATAGTTACATAAATATATACATCTGAAAATTAATTATTTTTAATAGAACAATTATGTTAAAGGGGCAGCAAAGTGATAAAATTCTACCTAGTTCATGTGGAACATTCTAGACACAGCAATCAAGAACTGGGTGGTTATTAGAGTGGGTGGGTATGGAGGCTGCTGTTTGTCTTGCGCCAAGAGTGAGATACCCAAAAGATGCATTGATAAGATTCACCTTATTTGTTTAATAACTAATGAAGCACTATAATAGTCCTTTCCAGGTAATCTAGCTACTAAACTGGACTGAATACAATTATCAACTTACCTCTTTTATAATCAAGTGTATCTATAGAGTTCATAAACACTATATTATGCTTGTGCTAAGACTAAGACACTCAAATATAATGGTTTTTGGTTTCAAAGTCAAAAATAAATACATGCTTGATGTGATGACAATTTCTTGGAGGTGATATTTTCATTGTGAGTCATAGTCAACTTAATGAAAAAATGAACTACTTAGGCTAGCAAAATGAAATAAAATTACTTTTTTATTCAGAATGCACTCAAATTTGAGAGAAAGGAAAATCTTATTTATTTTGAAGCAACATGACGGTATGTGAGGTATCACTTCTTTTGCATAGCTAGTGAGCATAAGCCAATTTTGGAGCAGCATAGCCTCATTTTTGGATGTATGGAAGCTGAAACTACAAGTGTTGTGAAAAGCTGTGGTATAAGTTTTGATGGCCTTTGCTGGACTCACATAACTGTTTATTCATACTCCTTGGTGCATCATTTTGTTTCAGAACCCTGCTCATCCCTAGATGACTTTCCAGACCACCAAGGATTGGTGTTCATGAGTGCAGTCAGTAAAATTTTGTCACCAACAGTGCAACAGTGCATATATGTCATCTAAGAAACATGCTTTCTCCAATTCTGTGGCCAGAAAGGAACCAGACAGGTCTGTTAAACTACAGCAGTCTTATTATCACTTTGCTAAAAAAGTTTGCCTGAAGATAAACTAAACTAATAGCAAAACAATGCCTAAGAAATCAATGAGAAATGACGACACAGACTTAATGGTATTGTAAACTTTTCAATCTCCATCTTAATGGTATTGTAAACTTTTCAATCTCCATCTCAAACTTTTCATGCTCCATCCAAGCCTGCCCTGAATTTAGACTTTTTTTTAAACATGAGTCAATAAATCCCTTTAACATCCAAGCCAGTTCTATTTGGATCTTCTGTTACAGTAAAAATATATCACATTGTTTTTCTACTCTTCCATTTTGATCACAATATTTTCTCATGAAATCAATGATCTTTTATTCATAAAAGATTTATTGTATATTTATTTTGTAGAAGGTACTCTACTATATATAGAGAGGAGTAACAAGACATTTTTCAAATGAATTGGTCATCCATGTATATTGAAATCACCTATAATGAATGGAATTTGGAGAGTTAAAATATGCATTGTTAAAAAGATTTGAAACTAACCTCCAGATTGCTCAATTCCTTATTGCCATACATAAATAAAATATATCATATCTCATATATGTGTGTGATAGTCTCACATAGTTCTACACTTGGAAACAGCATGCAATCTGGATATAGTCCAGACTAGATTTATAAATTAGTATTATAAAAGAATTATTTACTGAGTATCTGCTCCATGCTAAGCAATATTGTAAAAGCTTGAATATATTATTTGCAATCATATAATATTATAATATAGGAGTTATTTTTCTGTTTCATAGTTGACTAAATAAAGGTACATAGAGTTAAAACAGTAAGTCACACAGGGGAACATCCTGAAAGATATTCCAAACTGTCTATTTGACTCTTCAGGTAAATCTCTGCTCACTAGATGGTTTTCTTTCCATTGTTTTCCCAAAATTAAAACATAGTTGATTATAATGTAAGTCAGCCTTACAGTTTTTGTACACTGGGAGAAAAATACTGGGAGAAAACTCTGGTCTTAATATTCTGAAAATGTCTGCTTACGATATTGAGCCTTTACCCTGGAAACATATCTAGGTGTAGATAGATGTGCAACTAACTACGAAAAGAGTAATAGAATCAGGATAACTGATTTGACTCTAGATCTTTCCAATTTCTAATTATGTGGTTTGGGGAAAATCAATTCATTTTATTTTCCTATCTATAAAGAATATTCACAACTGACCTCATGAATGTGTATGGAAATTAATGAAAATAAAGCACATGAAATTGTAAAGTGTTATCTCTGCTAAGCTGTTCCATGGTCAGTCTTTTATTTTCTGGTATAATTTAGTCATTACTGCTCCCTGCTGACCTTCTACCCACATGCCCTAACAGTCTCACATACTCTAACAGAATGGCCTACCAGCAAGCAGGCATCTGACAATTTTCTTATTTCCCATCCTTGCCTCTCCATGACATCGCAAAAAGTCAGGGCTATCACTTCTGTTTTGCTGACTTATTAATTATGGCATTTAAAAAACATTTCTACATCTGAATATGGATGTAGATTATTGACCTAGCACTCAGAAAGCAAAAGGCAAAACAGGTGCTAAAGATGTCCCATGCCTACAAAACACATTCCTCTCTCACACCTGCTGAGGTTGTTACACATAGAAAGTTCTTCAAGAGGGCAGGAGCCAGGGAAGAAGGGCTGTCTTGACTTAGAACAAAGCAGCAGCTTTGACCAAGTGTTCTCGGGACCATGCTGAGCATACACTAGCAGAAAGGGAATAGATAGAGGTAAGCTACTTAGAATCATCCTTACCGTAATGTGTGAATTCATTTTAACAGAAAAAAATGAGAACCTACAGAATAATCTCTAAGCCACAAAGCTCTGAAATGGTCATACTGAGTACCACTGATTAATTTGCTTGGACTAATTTCCTTTATAACCAGTTAGCTTTAGAATATTTTATAGCATTGTGAAGTATTAGGAAAAACCCACCTGACAGAGAAAGATAAACACCACACTCCTTTCATGCATAAGGATCTATTTTTCCTAGCATGAGCAGGAGAAAGGGAATATAAAATGTAATTAGATTCTTTTAGTCAGAGCCAACACACTAATATTTCCTAAATTCTAACAGGTCTTCTGCTTGTAGTAGGTTATAACTAAGGAGTTATGAAATAACAAGTTATTTCTGAGTGTGTTTGGTAACACCCTTTCATTATTCACTAACACCTGGAACAAAAGCTCCTCCCATCCTTCTTCATTTGTGCCATCCCAGCAAGTTCCCGCATCTCCTTGCCAGGGAAAACAAATGAGGAGCCACACATTTTCCAAGCATGTGTTGATGGATTAATGTGGTGGGAACTGGCAAAGGGTTTACTCCACTTTTAAATTTTTTTTTAATCTACTTGAATTATACAAATATGTCTAAAGTAATAAAAAGATGAATTAAACACTAATGTAGAGGCATGATTATTTCATAAAGATGTTGATATTTGCATATTCAAATATAGAAGAGATTATAAATGTAAATTAAATGAATCGATCCAATACATTTTTCTGATTTAGGATAATGGGGAGAGTGCATTTGATTGCATTTTCCTAACAATTATGAAACTAAAGGGAATTTTAATCCTATTTTTAAATATGTCATTATGAATATCAGGCAAAAAAAATGAATTTAATTTCAAACTTCTCAGATGATACTGATTCCTCAGGGCTGGGGTCAACTTTGAGTGCCACCACTTTATCACATCTCCGTGAGGCTAACTATTGTCATTTCTAATTTACAGAGAGCACATTGAAGCTCAACAAGCCCTAGTTTGGTAAGTGGTGAATTGAGTTTCTGGAAACTGTCTAACTTGTGTTCTTGTCATTGTACCTCATGAATATTTGTGAAATACTATTTCCACTTTCCCACAAAAAGTAGTATATATAATATTCTATCCTTAGGGGATGATAATTTAAAAATGCAAACAACTATCTCCAGTGTGGCTTTTATTATAATTTCTACCTGAATTGGTAGTCAAGCTGCACAGAATTGCAAATATAGGAAGGGAGAACATTCATATATTATTACAAATTATTAAAGTACATTGAAACAACTTTAATTACTTTAGAGCAGAAACAAAACATATTTTTAAAAATGTTCTCTTTCCCTTTTGTTGAAACAGATTGGTATATTGTAGCTGATGTGATGGAGGAAAGTAAGGAGGGAGGTAGAGAAGGAAAGAAAAGAAAAAGGGAGGGAGAAAGGAAGGATATCCTGAAGTTGATGCTTTGAATTTACTATTTCTCTTGATTTTTTATCAGCTGTTATGAAATATTATTTCCCTGGAGTTTGATGGGTGGAAAAGAAATAAGAAATAACAAAGAAACTAAATAATTCACAACACGGGCAATTGAAAATGGGTCACAAATCAATAGAAACTAGTCTTGTTCTAAGGTGCAGGTAATGGTATGAGTTTTTGCCATGGGGTATAGTATTAGTAGGAAATAGGTTTTTTGGGAAAAAAAGATTTATCATCCCTGAAGAGTAAAAGATTTTTTTTTCAAAACATAAGGTCTTATCTTTAAGTTTCAGCAAGATCTTACTTATGTTTTTTCTTTCCTTCACAGGAAAATACACAAGAAAACACACATGTTAGTACAACTTCAGAAGACTGAAAATGGGAAGGAACAGCAAATAATCCTCTGGAAGGAACAGATATTAAACCATAATTTTCTCAAAGACCAGGGTGAGAATCCAGAGTATAGAATGATAGTCTATTTCGACCACCTGTGGAATATCAAAATTCCCAGTTGTTTAGTGTAAAACAAAGACTATGCTAATAACTTTCCATTGAACTGAGAAAACAATCTAAAGTCTGCATCTGTCAGTAATAATTACTGAGGGCCTTCTATGGGGTAGCCTTGTTCTAGATCCAATGTAGGCTGTCCACATACATTGTGTGGCTTCCATATTCACTGACTCCCAATGTGGATTCCCTTTTTATAAACACACTAAACTTGTTCTTGACTAGGGGACTTCACATTTTCTCCTTTGACTGTTAAGCAGTTTACCAAAAACTAAAATAGTGTGAGCTTTCATGGAATTGTGATCTTGCCTCAAATTACACCCTTTAAAAAAGGCCTTAGTCAACATGTCTGTCTAAACTATACCACAGCTATTGTTTCTTTCATGGCCTGAGCTAGCAAATTGAATACCTAATTAGTTTTTCTATGGTATTTCTTACTCTCCCTATTTTATGCACACATATACACACATATCTAATATATATATTTAAAATATATTTGTGGATATTTTTTGAATATATTACATGTAACATTTGTAGGATAATATGTATGCATTGTGTATGTGCAAACATGTGCTGCTAAGAATGTATGTACTAAACTATATGAACAGAAAACAAAAATTGCAATGAAATAACTTTGCAATGGTAGTATCCATTAAGACATTAACTTCACCAGTAAAAATCCAGATTAGTTCATTAACACAAATGATACCAAATAGTTTATAAAATGCTTCTAGACCAAACTGATTTGTTTTGCCAAAGTTTCAAGAAAAGGTAATCCTCATGTTATACATGATGCGTCTGAAAAATAAAGAGATACCTAATTTATTTCAGAGAGCTAAAGTTTGTTTGATAATAGAATATCAAAGAAAATTATGCACAGAGGAAAACTTGAGAACAATGTCATAGATGCCAAAATCCTACCAGCAATCTGAATACAAGAGTATATTGTGTTGTAGGAGCTCATAAAAACTGCCTCTTCCCTCATATATTCTATGAGGAAAAGACAAATCAGTCTGTGTAAGGACACAGTGAGATATGTGGGATGAAAGTAAAAATGTACAAAAGCACTTACTTTTCTAGATTATCATCAGGTCCCCTTCAATAATGTTTCTATGTCAAAACACTGAATAATGGATTTTCTCCAGCTCTTAGTGAACAAATAATCTTCACGCCATATAATCTCTTCTAAACAGATGAGTGATAACAATAAAACAATTTTGTGATTGACAATCTCCTAACATATTTCTGGCCTAGATCAGTTTAATAGTGAATTCTCTCTGATGTGTCCCAGAAAAACATGTCTACACCTGACAAAAGAACATTGTTTCAGGAAAGAAAAGAATCCAATGGACTAAAAATTCACCAATAACTGTCAGTGAGAGAAGAAATGGACTGACCAGAGGGGGGGAACAAGGGGAAGGGAAGGGGTGAGGAACATCCAAATAATAAATGAAATAAAATAAAATAAAATAAAATAAAGTCTAAAGAGCAGTAGTATAAAAAACTACCACTTATAAGTTATATATGTAGATATATATCCATATTATATGTATTGTAGATGTATATCATGTGTGTATATATTTACATATATATGTACAGCCACTATTTACATATCTCTGTTGTTAGATTGTGTCAGGCTCTTTTAAAACTCCACATCCTTGGACAAAATGAAGAATTATGATCCTTAATGTGTGCACCTGCTGAGGGAGAAGCTCCAGACAACTGTGAAGTTGGGCACAGAGGCAGACTCTGAAATAAAAATAGGATAGATTGACTAGCAAAGGGAGAACAATGACTCTGAGAAGGGCTATTGGTGTTAAGAAAATCTCGTAAATTTTAAGGACAACAGGTCATTAACCACCTGCTAAAGATACTTTAGGTGTGTTGAATAAGAGAGAAATTGATTTTTTTTTTTTTTTTTAAAAAAAAGGGCAAGAGCAAGTCAAAGACACAGGTGGCTCTTCACCAAAGAGATGTTGCCTTATATTCTTAGATTTCAGCAGCTTTTGTTATAATAAAACCTGGTATTAGATGACTTTGCCACACATTATTTACTGAGCAACAAGCATATAATGCTACATTAAAAATGTTTGCAGTTTAATTATATTGAAGCACTTTTCATATTTATAAGAAAAAAATATGTACTAAAATTTTAGGACATTTTATCTGATACATGACATACATTGGTTGTGTTTAGTTCTTAATATTTAGCTATGTTTGCAGCATATGATATTATATATGTAATCTAAACATAATTGGTATAAAATAATGAAGTGCATATTTTTATTTGTTGAATATCACATATTCATAGTAAAGGTTTCTTAAAGGCCAAACTTTAGGAAATTATTCAAGTAATTGTCATACTGTTTCACATCGTATACCATACTTTTTTTTCTTAAATAGACTTATTTTTTCACAATATAGGATTTCTCCCTTCAGGAGCAGTCACCATAGTTTGCCCAGACTAAGTGCTCACAGTCCTTCATCAGTATCTTCCCACCAACCCATTCTCTGCTTTCTTTCTCCCCTGCCCCCTGATACCTCAGACCCACCATCTGCTTTCAAGGGTCAGTTTTATATTTGTCATTCCTCTAATCCTTTGTTTGGTTTCTTTAGATTCCACATACAAGTGAAACCGTCTGGTATTAATTTTTCTCCTTTTGGCTCATTTTGCTTAGAAAAATCCCACACAGCTCCATCTATGTTGATGTAAAAAGCAGGAGTTGGTCTTTCTTGAACATCGGGCAATATTCCATTGTGCATCCCATTCATCTGTTTTGGGTCATTTAGGTTGCTTCCATATCTTGGTTATTGTAAATAGTGCTGCAATAAACATAAGCATGCAATTTCCTTTTGAATTAATCATTTTATCTTTGAATAGATATATAGTGCTGGATCATACATTAAATTCACTTTTAGGCTTTTGAGGATCATTTTGTATCATTTTGAAATAAAGATTTTATACTTGATTCATTTGTTTAACAATGTGTAATAAGGGTCAGGTACTATTTCCTAAGTATTAGGATAGTTGCACAGAAAACAAAATCCTGGCTTCATGAAGTACACATTCTATTAAAGGAAGGTATGGAGAAGGTAACAAACAATTACACAAGTGACTACCGTGTATGATACAATCAGACACTGCAGTGCCAATGAAAGGACAGAGTTGGAGATAGTGAGTGGGAACAACTCTTTTTGTGAGGGAGAAGATGAATATTTTTGGAGCTTAAATAAAAAGTGGGAATAAGTAAAAGTTACCTTTTTTTAAAGGGCATAGTAAAAGAGCATGCCTGTTCTTAAGTCTGTAAGTAAGAAGAGATAAGAAATAAGAAGAGATAAGAAATTAGCATTCAGAGTCCGGCATGGTGGCGCGTGCCTGTAAGCTTCAGCCTATGAAGCGGCTGGGGCTAGGGGTCATGGTTTGAGTCCTGCTCAGGGCAACACAGTGAGACCTAGTCACCCCCCACCCCCCACACCCCCTCCCCTGCCAAAAAAAGATAGCTGGGTGTGGTGGTGCACACCTGTAATCCCAGCTAACTGGGAAGCTGAGGCTGGGGATTGCTTGGGGATTGGTACCCCAGACAATGTGAACCTGCAGTTCCATGGGCAAAAATAGATAGACCAGTCTCAAAACAAACAAACAAACAAACAAAAAATAAATTAGTATTCAATAAAAAGAGAAGGGATGACATAGGAGAAAATCTTGGGAGGCAGAAGAGGAATGGTTCCATAGGTGCATGGGGGAAAAGGGTCTTTTATGAGAGAAGATATGAAACTTTGAGAGCAGGTCTTTTGCTCATGGAATGATAATGAATCTTTTAGAGAAATTTGAAGGTATTTAATTGGTAGAGATGGTATTGTAGAGGGTGAGGAGTTTCAAGATACCAGGAGAAAAAACTAGGTTAATCTCAGAAAACACTCTTTTTAGAAGCATTTAACAGCCTTTTCATGCTTTTGAAGTCATAAAGGTGCATTGTGAGAGAGAGAAAAAAAGAGAGGGAGGGAGAGAGCAGGAGAATGAGAACACTAGTACCCACAAGCATCCATGCAAGGTACATTTTGCAATATTTATATTGTTGTCAATGTATTGCATGTGTATTGTTCAAAAACTCAATTTGCACTGTCTTAAGCTCCTGTGACAAATACTTTCAATGCCCTTAACTGTTTCTTCTCATGTGTGCCTTCATTTTTATTAATAATATCCATATGTACTGCTTTATGATTTATTTCATCATTCCAGTTAAAACTCTTAATGCATTATATAATCAGCAGCTCCTTATTCTGCTACCTATAGCCTATAGCCTCTCTCCACCACTTGATAGCATTAAATTCATATTCAGGGTTTAGAATATCGTTATACAACATATATATTGCTTTTCACCTCTGAGTGAATAGCATATAAAAATTTACCATTCATTTCCTTTTCTTGAAGTTAATTATTTATTTAATTTTCTAAGTTTTCTGTGCTTTGTGGCTTACTCATAGCTTTCCAACAATGTCTCATTACAATTTTCCACTAGGCTAAAATATCAGCTAAACCTTCAGACCTATTTTTGTTGACTATTCAAGATCCCTGTTCCTCTGCATCAATCTGAACTGCTTGCTTACCAGGGCTGATCTTTGAGAACTTTTAATTCTTCTCTTTAGTCAACATCAGTCTTCTGATTCCATTGGTCTTCCTCCTCAGTTTCGTCCCTTAATTTTTGTAAGCAAGAATGTGTGTGTTTGTGTGGCAGGGATGGAATTGTGGGAGGGTGGGAATGGGGGGAAGGTAGGGGGGTGTTAATTTTTTGATGTCTTTTTTGTTAAATGCTATACTCATAGCCAGGTTTTAATTTGGTTGACTTAGAAATTCAGGTCAGAAAAATCATATGATCTAATGAACAAGATTTATTATCTTCTATTTCCCTTACCTGGGAGTATCTAGATATCACCATTATCTTTATTTTTTCAGCATTTCTGTAATTTTTTGTATGTAAATAGTTACATTCACAGATAGTGTCATCATCAGAGGATTTCAGAAATTTCCCCATGGAGATTTTTGTACGGTGTTTTTTCTATCACTGCACCTGACACCTTATTAATCTGGGAAAGATTTTTTCATTACTTCTTGGACAAATACATTCCTGTTCTATCTTACTGAGACTCTTATTTTTTTGGATATAGAAAGCCTTGAATTGATATTAAATTTTCTCTCTTATCATATATTTTCCTTTTTTATAGAAAATATTCCCCAAGGTCAACATTTTTTGTGTGTGTCTGCTTTTGACAATTATATTTTTAAAAAACCCTAAAGCTTTTTTTTTGCAATTGTCTTTCATAGAATAAGGTGTAATATGTTTCCTAAATCTGATAAATTTAAATAGGATTAAATACTTCTTCAGATATCTACATTATTTCAGTTTCATTTGTGTTCTTGTATTCTCTTTGAATCTGTTAAATTGCTAATTTTATCTGTTTTTCAGATAACTAGCTTCCCTGACATTGGTTATTCTTAACATTTTTAGATCTATTTAAAAGTAAAACCCTAATGAGAGGATCACCGACCCTCTAACATCAGCTGGAATTGTTGGCTACATTTTAAGGAAACAGAGTTCCTTCTCTTGGTGAAACTCCTTTATACAATTTGTAGGTCTTAACATTGATGTCATTCAACCTCTCAATTTTTCACTTTATTAGGAATAAAATTTTGTCTTGGGTGGATATAAGATTAATTGCTGGTTTTCTAAGAGTTGGGAAGGAAATAAGAAAAATTAATGCTTTCCACATTAAACGTGGAAAACTCAATTCTTGGAACAGCACCCATGGATGTCCTTTGTTGAATCTGTTCTTTTGTCTTTGTCACAAGTTTTCCAGAGACTGTATCTTCTGAATAAGTAGATTCAGATAGGGCTTGGATATCTGGGAACTCCTCACAGGCCTTCAACAAGTTATTTCTATCAGTGCTTCCTTCTATCAGCACTTCAATTCTCTAACCTCTGGACCTTCTAAGGTATCAGTACAGTGAATGCATTAATTTCTCCTTGGGAGTCCCTTCTACTGCTGTTTACATTTCTGTTTATTCTACTCAGAGAAGTTATCCTCCATCTATATCTTATCTTCTAGAATGGTATTAAATCTCAAGTCCTCTTCAGTCTATTCATTGTGTTATATCTTTACCTAACTTTATTTTTCATTGTTGTGTTAGTTTGGTGGGCCTGGAAATGAAATGGGGTAAATTCATATACTCAAACTTTCAGCCTTTACTATTTTCTTATCTGCATTGAGCTGCACTATCCTATTTACAGAAATGATAGGTAGCTTGGCTTTCCCCAAGAATTACGATTCAGAAAAAAAAAAGTGAAATGAGATTGGGAGTACTGCTCCCAAAGAATACTTTTAATAATGAACCATGGAATATATATATAGGAGGAACAAAAGTAAAGGTATGAAGAAGTCAATGTCAACAGTTTGGAAAGAAAATAAAATGGAGAATGAAGCTTCCAGGTAGACTACATGGCCTAGTCAGAAAGAATTCAAATAATAATGTGACCATAAGAATGAATATATTCACATGGGTAGAAAAAGACTAATTGGAGACAGAGAATGAAAGAACCAGAAGTGTTCCGAAATCACATTCATCGATGCTTAGGCCACCAAAAGTAATTACAGAATATAAATGAACACAGCCAAAAGCCAAAACAATATATATATGAAGGCAGATGCCAGGTATGAGCAGTAGCAAACAGTAGACCTAGATAGCATAGCTATAGAGAGGGAACCAGTGTTCTTTGATGGCAAGAAAGTAAAGGGGATAATTCCAGAAGCTGTAGAAGCTGTAGGGAAGTTTGTTGACCACACATTTAAACATCTGGGAAACAGAAGAAAGAGTCCATTAAAATGGAGACATGGGGAATTGACTATATCAACAAACATAACTTGCAAACCTTGGTTGCAATGGATTACATAGAAAAAATGTAGAAAAGATAAAGATTAAGCTAAAGCCCTGAATGCCTAAATTTTGGTAGAGTTCAGGGAAGCTGCTTTCAGTGAGGAGATTAGATGATGAGAAATCTTGAGAGAGGGAGTGGATTTAATCAACTACTAGATGGCTTGTTATCTGCTAAGATTCTAAGTAATAAGTTTGGAGTAAATTTAATGTTCAGTAATATGTAAATAATTAAAATTATCTAAAAATGATTTCAATGAAATGTAAAAATACTGGTTAAGATACAATGATAATTACACAAAGATACATTTCATTAGAACAAAGAAAATAGAATCTTAATTCTAAAAGATATAAAATATGATAACTTTAATTAAAAATTTTAACTTTCTGTAATAAATATGCTAAAACAATACCATTATAAAGAAGCAATATTGTTAAGTAAATTACAGTGCTATGGATAAGTCATCACTTTTACCTAGAAACAGTCTTACTTAAAAATGAGTAAAGTTGCCTAGTGAACCTTTGGATTGGTAAACTACACAAAGATCATTACATTTGCTTCTTAAAACAAAATAAATATCTGAATCCTGTTGTTTCTAAATTGTTGGACTCATCATCAGAATTACTAAGAAAAGAGGGAGGAAGGAAGGAATAAGGAAGATAAGAAGAAGGGGTAAGGAAGGGAGAAAGAGAGAAATAGAGAAAGAGGTGAATAATCTTTTGATTAAACAGCATGGTTCAATATAAAGCAATTTAACTTAATTATTAAATGAATAATCTAGCAGGTAAATTAAAGTAATGATCATGCTTTTTTAAAATATCAAACTAGATTCTTAGATGGAATTAAAGACATTCATTTTTATTGCTCCAGTGAATTATAAAGTCTTAGATGAGATCTGAAAGTTATGGAAGGAAGATTCTAAAAGTAAAAGAAAAATAGGCAGGCTGGCAAGAAACTTCAGGGTGGAAGATCCTCCAGGAGAGGGGTACCTGTTGCTTTTGCCTTCCATGTTATAAATCTCTACTGCAGTAGAAAAGACTGTAGTACATAAATATGTATTAGAATAGTCAATGTATTAGAATAGTCATAGCTGATTCTATAGAAGAAACTGGTCACAGGTCGCCAAAGAGAATAGAAAACTTTTAGTTACACAAGCCTGCTGTCCAGATTAATATCAGAAAATAGACAATCACTTCTCCATCCTCAACAGTGCATTCCTCTGAAACAGTTGGACAACGGTCCATTGTTTTCTCAAGTTTAGAGGTAGGCATTTCTCTGAGGGTTGGGGAACTCTACAGAGACTGTGTTAATGCTGCTTCCTCTTCTGAGATACCATTAAAAATCCTGCTCTGGGGTGCCACCGAGCCCCCTGACCCCAATTCCTCTTTTGTAGGTTAGCATCCTATGATAGATGAAAAATGTCATTTTCTTTTGAGGGTGTTCACCTTGATTTATTTTAGAATAACATATTCATCTCTTTAACCTAGTCATCTACAACTTAAGGTTAGGAAGGAGAATTTGCAGACAAATTCTAGCTTGCAACCCTCTATTCTTTTGTCATGGAGGTGATATGGATGTCAGGCAAAGCCTCACCTTGATGAGGCAAACTCAGTAATCATGTTTTACTAAGTTATATATAGAACTGCACAAAACAGTGACAAAAGACAACAATCTGGAAATTTAAACACCTGACTTTTCTCTATCCTTGTATTTAAGCGTTTTCAAATTGAATGATCTCTAGTGAATCATTTACACTTTCAAGAACTTTCTCCCCAAGCATCAATGTTATACTCTTTAAGTTTCAGAAATGTTTGAAGACATAATTGCTGCAAAAGTGGGAAAATATCATGGCTTCTTCAAAAAAATCCCATAAATTCAACAATAATATTTGATTGCTCAATAACAAGTGATGAATACAAGGATGATTACTTGCTGTTTTGCTCTGGCAACTTCTATTGTGAATTATTCTTGGTGCACCTTGTCAACATTCAAAGATCAGGTTATAAAAAGGCTCATTGTGAATACTTTCATCTTAAGTCTTTCAACTTCCAATCAAGTCTCCCTTTCACTGTATATATTTTGCTTCAAATAATTAGTGAATTTATAGCTACTCAAATATACTTTCAAAATAGTATTGAATTGAGCAGCACTTAATAAATAGCAAATACATATGACAAACCTTGTCCTAATTTTTCTCCCTAAGATTTAACATAGTATTATATTATGTTATATGAATCTGTGATTATAACAAGATAGTACTATTTTTATATATTAAAAAATGGAAAGAAGTAGTGACTGATATATGCAACCAAATGTATGTTGGAAAGTTAATTTAATCTCAAATTTCAGTAGATACACCTATTTAGTCTATCTTGCAGTGGCATTTTTAGCAGCATCTTTTTATTTATTTATATTTTATTTATTTATTCTCATATATTTCTTACATAGGAAGTGAGACCATTTTCCATGATATTCTCTCTGTGATTGCATCCTTGTTCAAAATGATCATCATTTGTTTTCCTTTATACCAAAGAAAGGCTGCTGAGTGGTAGCAGAAGTAGTAACTGAAGTATCTAATACTTTCTTCTGAAATGAAATAAAATAACCTGGAAAATAATTTCACGAGAAAATCCAATTCTAAATCAGTTCTTTAAAGAACCATGGTTGGTTGGGTTTCTCTTTTATGAGCATACAAGAATGAAAAACTACTCATAATTAACTGACTGATATTTTAATCATGGTATTCTATTGACCAGATGCTACAGGAGAAAATATTTGAACTCTCAAAGCAAAGCACACACACACATACACACATACACAATGCTAAAATTGCATTTCACCTGGAGAAAAATGAAGGTAAAGAATAATCTGGGCATTTAAAAATCCATGACTACTGTAAATATGCCTCATGCCATAGTCTTCCATTTTTATATGCTACTTGTATATATCATAATATATTAAGATTGTATTTTCCTTGTGACCTCTCAAATCCTACATGATAGCTGCCTTGCTTACTGATCTATTTTTAGTCTGGGGTAAAAGGTAGTCTGTGCTCATTCAGTCTACATGTTTTGAATTAAACTGTGGTTAATGCCAATCACAAGCAGTGAAATTGAAGAAGTCATCAAAACTCTGCCTAAAAACAAGAGCCCAGAGCCTGATGACTTTACAAATGAATTATACCAGACATTCAAATATGAAGTAATGCCTGCACTACTAAAACATTTCCAAAAAATTGAGAAAGAAGGAAAACTGCCAAAAACATTCTATGAAGCAAACATCACACTTATATAAAAGCCAAATAAGGACAACTCCAAGAAAGAAAACTAGAGACCAATTTCCCTAATGAATATGGATGCAAAAATTTTAAACAAAATCCTGGCAAATCAAATGCAACGATGCATAAAAAGCATTATTCACCATGACCAAGTGGAGTTTATCCCAGGGGCACAAGGATGGCTCAACATCCAGAAATCAATTAATATGATACACCACCTCAACAAAGAGAAAAACAAAAACCACATGATCGTATCAATGGACACAGTGAAAGCATTCAACAAAGTCTAGCATCCATTCATGATGAAAGCCCTTGAAAAATTGGGGATTAAAGGAATTTACCTCAACATAATAAAAGCATTCTACGACAAACCTACAGCAAACATCATCCTAAATGGGGAAAAACTAAAATCATTCCAATTAAGATCTAGAACCAGGCAAGGATGCCCACTCTCCCCACTACTCTTGATTGCACCAACAATAATTAAATACTTGGGAATAAACCTAACAAAACATGCAAAAGTTACAAAGAAAACTTTAGAACACTGCTAAAAGATATAGAAGAAGATATAAGGAAATGGAAAGAAATTCCCTGTTCATGGATGGGAAGAATTAATGTCATCAAAATGAACATCATACCAAAAGAAATCTACAGATTCAATGCAATCCCGATAAAAATCCCAATGATATTTTTTAAAGAGATAGAACAAAAATTACTCAAATTCATATGGAATAACAAAAGACCTTGAATATCAAAATGCCTCCAGACCAGAAAAAAAGAGAATGAGAGTATTACAATTACAAACTTCAAACTATACTGCAAAACCATAATAATTAAAACAAATTGGTACTAGTACAAAAACAGACAATCAGACCAATGGAACAGAATTGAGTGCCCGGAAATAAAACCACACATATATAGTCAAATAATCTTTGACAAAGGAGTGAAAAACTTACATTGGAACAGAGATAGCCTCTTCAATAAATGGTGCTATGAAAATTGGATTAAGACATGCAAGAAAATGAACCAAGACGACTCCCTCACACCATGTACAAAAATCAATTCAAAATGAATAAAAGACTTAAATGTCAGACCTGAAACCACAACATACATAGAGGAAAAATTGGGCAAAACCCTCCATGAATTACAATTCAGAAATGCCTTTCTGGACACATCTACAGATAGCAAAAAAATAAAGGAAAACATAAACAGATGGAATTACATCAAACTAAAAAGCTTCTGTACAACAAAAGAGACAACAAAAAGAACAAAGAGAAGCCCAACTGAATGGGAAAAAGTTTTTGCCCTCCACAAGAGTGATAAGGGTTTAATAACAAAGATCCACAAGGAACTCACACAACTAAACAAAAGCAAAACAAGAAGCCCAACAAAAAATGGGGAAAAGAACTAAAAAGACACTTCTCCAATGAGGAAATACAAATGGCCAACAGGCACATGAAAAATTGTTCAGTGTCACTAGCAATAAAGGAAATGCAAATCCAAACCACAATGAGATACCAACTTACACCAGTAAGAATGGCCCACATCCAAAGAATGGGCAATAAGTGCTGGCAAGGATGTGGAGAGAAAGGTGGGAATGTAAACTGGTCCACCCACTATGGAAAGCTGCGTGGAGGACCCTCAAGTTAATGAAAATGGAACTACCATTTGACCCAGCAATTGCTCTCTTGGAAATCTACCCACAGGAGACCTCAATCTGAGTACAAAGGGACACCTGTGCTTGGATGTTTACTGCAGCACAATTTATAATTGCAAGGTCATGGAAGCAACCTAAATGCCCCAAAACAGATGACTGGATGAAAAAAAATGTGGTACATATACACAATGAAATATTACTCATCAATTAAAAATGGCAAATTTGATGATTTTATGACAACATGGATGTACTTAGAAGAAATCATATTAGCAGAAACAAGTGAAAAAGAAAAAGACAGAAACCAAATGGTTTCAGTAATTTTTTACTATATATGGTATATAGTAAAAAAATAAACAAAAGCCATGAGGAAAAGTCAAAACAAGCTAACCACCAACTGAAGTGCACAACTTGGGGTAGGCGGGAAAGAAGGGAAACAGTGGGGAGGGTGGGGGTGTGTGAATCCCTGGGATTACAAAGATGTGAAATTTATATATAAATAAATTAAAAATAATAATAAACTGTGGTTAATGCTTTTAACTTCTTGTGAGTATTTTTCTGATGACCCAGAAAAAAGTCAGAAACCCAGTCCCAAAGTTGATGTTTTACCTGTTGCCAGCGACTGGGAGGAGTTTTTTTCAAATAACATATCAGACAGATTAAGGCAAATATATACACACTGTCATATTACAGAAGCCAATTTTAATCATAAATTCAGAGGTTTTGCCCAAGACTAAGGACTCATTTTGTAACTGCAGAGTTGTACTTTTATCTCTCTGACCTTTCAGTGGGGAAATCCCCCAGAAAATGATGTAACCTCCAAGTAACTAATATGGACACATTATGTTTTGTGAGACAAATTCCCCAATGTTCAAGTCACTCTAGGTGGCGATGAAGTTAGAGGAAAATCCTCATAATAGTTCAGACTGGGGATGTGTTAGTGTCTGTTATTCATCAATTCAGGGGATGTTAGGGCAATTAGTATTAGGGATAGCAGACTCTCCACTTTTGCACCACAGAATGGAGCTGAAAATGGAACAGCAATTGACAGATTAA
The DNA here is from genome assembly GCA_004024945.1 of Uropsilus gracilis. NCBI lineage: Eukaryota > Metazoa > Chordata > Mammalia > Eulipotyphla > Talpidae > Uropsilus > Uropsilus gracilis. The sequence goes on along the minus strand of PVHY01004035.1, from coordinate 14,007 downwards.
TAACAAGCTAAATTACTAACAAGCTAAATACCAAATACTGAAATCAGTAAGAAAGAACTCCCTGTCCTAAAATAACTTTGACAGCAAAGAAGCAAAAAATAGGAAAATACTTAGAAAAGATATTTTAATGGTCACTTTGGAAAATGGTGTGTTTTCTATTTGTCAATATAAATACTTACAGGATAAGAAACCACCTATCTTCCAAAGCAAACAATTTGGAATGATTAGTTTCTTTTTTCTTTATGTCTTCTCTTAAAAATAATCACAATTGCTCTTAATGGTAACCTCTAACAAAACCAGTGCAAGAACATGTGCTTTTTGTCTTGTTTGTTTGTTTTTTATTTTTTAGGCAAACCACCAAGAGAGACATAGAATATTTTCTAGCTAGCCAACACTAAGATAAAAAACCAATTTGTATGAATTAAGACTGTACTAAGTACCAAGAACAAAAGATAGATAAATAGAAGAGGATGGTGAAAATGTAAGTAGAAAGGGCTTTGATTGATTTTCTAGTCTATGTTCTCCACATCCTCCCCACTTATAGATAAGAAATTTGAACATATAAGAGCTACATTAATGGGGGCACTGTTATGAGTTTGTGACTAATCAACCTTAAGAGACCAGAATTTTAATCCTCACTATCATGAATATTCCAATATTTCCAACTGCTATGGTTTTAACTGTCCTTTCTTCAAAAATGGAAAAAGTGAGAAGGAAATTCCAGTAACTGACTGCTAATGTTCACTCAGGTGCATCATACTCCTGTCTCAGAATTAGCAGGTGTCGGTAATGTTTGTACTCTCAGGTTTGTTGTGAACTGACAAGAATAGCAATAATGTACAAAAAGGACCCTTGAAAGATGTTGAAATACATTATTAGGAAGCACTATTATTTTGATGGTGCATATGATTTTTGTATTTTGATCCTTGGTAAAAAAAATCTAATATTCTGTATATTACTTTATTATCAAAATATAGCTATCACATAAAGTTAGTGTACACCAAATCAACAAACATAGATGGTATGAAAGGAGCAGAGGAAATACCAAAAAGTGTAAAAAATATACATGTATAAAAAAATAACTTCTTCAAAACCAACAATCTCACAACCTTCGGTCTTGAAATAGTTTTCACAAAACTTCTATACATGTTATTTTATTGAGGTTTTTATTGTCATCACACTGAAATGATCAATTTTATAGATCTCATAAGCAATAATAACAAAAGACAAGCAGTATCACCTAAACTTTACTGTTTCCTGAGGATTTTAATGATCTATGACTCACATTTTTCAAATTACTGACTAATTTAACCAGTTATTGAACAAAAGTACATATAGTCTGCAATATTCTCCCTTCTACATTCATTGATCTCTAAAAAATTTCTCCAATTAAAAAAATCAGTTATGCTTTATTGTTCTTCAGTTAGTTCTTGGTGCTAAGGCAGAATTTTTTCTAAGTTCTCCAGACTGCAAGATCCAGGGATTTTGATCTGCATACTGGAATATATTGGGGTGGGGTTGTTCTGAGAAAGCTATTCTAACCCCTGAAAGCTTAAAAAAGTGAAAGTATAAGAATTTGAGGGCAATGCATACATTGTAAGAATGTGGAAGAAGGGCATTATTCAAAGAAGAATACAAATCCAAATACTGTAAAGGTCACTTCAGTCAACAAAGTAAAAACTGGAGCTCAGTCAAAGAGAAACAAGTCAGATTGGATGATGGAGTCTACATAAATTACAGTACAAAATATACTCAGCAAAGGAATCAAAAGATTGTGAGCATACAAGGACAGATGGTTTAATCTACAAATGAAATTAACTGATGGAAAGTAATAGGTATAGAGAAATAGCACTAACAATTCAGGTCAAATTTTATTTGATTCATGTTTCTATTGATATAATATATAGCTTAGCCAGTGACTATCCTTTTTGATCCCATAAATTAAAATGAATATTTTTAGAGAATATTATTTTTCATATAATATAACTGCAAGTGTGTATAAACAGAGTGAAGGAAGCCAGTGAGGAAGATTGAAGACATCATAAAGAAGATCCCCGAAGGAAAATGTTTCATAAAGACAAGGTCAAAAGCAGTACTGGGCAATTTGATGGACAATCTAAAGAAGAAATTCTGCTGTTAAATCATCATGCTACTCATAAAGTAGGTATACAGTTTAGAAACATTTTCTAGAATGCCAATTTTCTACCTGTTTGGAAAGTTTTTATAGGATTACATAGAGGCAACAGATAAACAAATGCACAGAGTTGAAGGCTGTTTGGGTCAGACAGAGAAAACATGGTTTACTATGTGAAATATTACTATTTTTGAACCATGATAACAAAAGGATTACTGAAAATGAATGCTAGATATTCAGTCACAAACAACAAATTCTTAATATTACTTTTAATTCTATTTAATAAAAATATTTATAGAATTAATGGTTTGGAACGTGTAGGTGAATATATGATTATTGTTCTCACAAACATTAATTATAAGACAATATGTTAGCAATTGTGAGTACTATCTAATAAAACATTTCAAGACAACTAATCTTTTTAGAAATATGAGATTTTAAATGGTCACAGTAATTACACACATGATGTGAAATTTAATATGTATTTGATCTAACATATCTGATTTAAAACATCATACATTCTCTTGATAATACTTTTTTCTTAATGTCAATCACCAAAATGATTAAAATAGTTGCAAGAATTAAGCACTTATTAGTATCATTTTTGGTGTTTTACCAACATTAACACATTTATTCTTCTTCTGAGACAGATTCTATTATAAAATACCATTTACATATTAGTAAATTAAATAATTAACATGCTCAACTTACACAGTAGAGAACATCTGAATCAAGATATCAACCCAGTCACCCTAAGTCTCAGATTATATATGCTTAATTGTGACACTGCAGTCTCAATCAAGAGCACACACAATTAAGGTAAGTGGATGGACTCTAGTGGAGCAGAAATAAGTAGATATTATGAGAAGGTAAATCTGGACTGTGATAATAGGTCTTTCTATTAGAGTCATCACCTACCTTAAAAAAAAAAAAGCATTTGTCCTACTGGTATCATATGTCTTAATAGATATTCCATAACCATAATTTTATATCATATATAATGAGAAAAATTTTGGATAACACTATTGACTTATAGTCACAAATGTGCAGATTAAGATATCTAGATCTGTAGTATTATATGTATCTTCAAGACATAGATAACTAAAGAAATTCAGGTACAGAGTACCAATTAATATGAAGGAATTGATGCTAGATGTGATCTATGAAACCACTTCTCTTTTCCTGTACATAAATGTCAAACACTAGGACACAAAACCTTTCCCCAAATCTTACAATGGAATTTTTAAAAAATCTCTGATTTGCCTTTCACTTTTAAAATTAGTTTGCCTGGGAGACTATAGGAGAACAAAACAATTTGAAGCAATTATTTCTTTGTTTATATCAAATAAAGTATCTACATCCTTGGCAGTTTTATTCTGTCTACAAATTACCACTAATAGTGATTTTTATTACAAATAGAGCAAAGAAAGTGGCAAAGATGGAACAATAGCATTTTTTCCTACTCTCTCAAATAAGTCTTTAGTTTCACATAAAATCTGTTATTAATTTACATTTATTATCAGAGAAAAAAACGGAATATTTTCTGGTAAATTAACCAGAAAAAGTTTCAGTTCCTTACTCTTTACTGAAGCCAAATACTTCAAATCTTCATAGACTTTTATGTAGCAAGTGGGACAGGAAGCTGAAACAGTCCATAAATATTCAAGAAGTCAGCCCCAGCACATACTGCCATGTCTATCTTTTACATTTCTTTCTTGCATCTAATTCTCTTGGTAGTCACTTCCTGATTTCCCCTCTGTATGTAGATATTTTCAGATTCAATTTTCACACTATCTCATCTTCTATTTTATGGATTTCAATGACAAAGGTAGTTTCTTTGCGAAACATTGTTTCCTAACCTCGTTTTACTTTAGGAACACTGAATTTTAGATTCAACTGAAAGTTATTTGTTTGCAAATGGGAATAAATAAAAGTAAAGATATGCAGTCATTCATTAAAACAAGAATTCCTTTCCAAGCTAGAGTGAGTACAAGAAACTGTCCTACTTAATATGACTCTCATTTTGGACTCAAATGTGTAGAAATATTGATAACGGTCATTTGTTCCAGCCAAAGTCAGACTTTATATCTGTTCTCATCATTGCTTGCCTTATAAATCAGCAAAACGTTGATAAAATTAAACAGGCCTTCACTTAAAGGATTGAATGATAACTGTATTTGGCAAAATGTGCTGTGCTACACATCTTGTTAATAAGATGCATAAACATTTTTTTTGATAAAATTTTGTCTTTCCCTTTACTTAATCTTGGTTTAGTCTTTTATCCATCAAAATTGTTTCCTCTCACTGGAGGGAGTCTGCCAGGGGAAGCAATACTCCTGCCAAATGGATGGCAGTGCATGTAGGAGGTGATACATCATTTTGTCCTTTCAAGAAAATCACAAATTCATCTACTCTCATAGGAATCAATGTTATGGTATAAAGTCTAGGCTGCTTATTCTTAATGCTGTACATGTAAGAAAGCAACTTAGTACATCAATAATAACCAGCTCATTGCTAACAAAGAGTTTAATTAGATGTTTCATATGTGATTATTGTTCTACTTAGATTTACCCATCTGAATGATTACTGAAATATAGAATCATTTCTCAGCAGAGACAGATTATCTCTTTATCAAGATTTCAAGAAAATAAAAGAAAAAGAGAAAAGACATATGATATTTGACATTATTTCTATAATGTATAGAAGACTTTCTACTATCTTGTTCCACTCAATATTGAGATAATTATAGCATCTATTAACAGGAAATTAGTAAAATAATAAATAGTAAGAAGTAAATTAACTAATACAATTGTATTATTTCACAATCTAAGTTATGTATTTAACCATATAAACTTAAATACTGTGTACCTGTATAAAGACAACTGTACCTAATTATAAAACTACTGAGATCTAGACAAAGTGTGAATGCCTTATGGGGGTAAAAGAAGAAATGTTTACCCTCCTGGTCAGTTGGTATTTTAGTGAATTAAGAGACACAGGAGTTTAAGGGAATGGCATCCATATTTGAAGAATATCAAAACAGTGACAAAGCAAAATAGGCCAACTAAAGTGTTCAGACAATTGACAATTCTATCTCATATAAATTTGCATATAGACTCATAATTATTAATAGGAGTCACAAGCAATGGTGCTTTTTATGACTAATAAAAAGTTTATATTAATAGTGGGAAAACTATATTAAAATGGACTACCAAAAATAACGAATTAGCTGGAGTTTAAATAGATTATCCAAGAATTTGCATTGTCTTTGAAATATCTGCATAGAGGTACAGAAGAATAAAGTACTTTTTAAAATTTTTTTTCAATAAAATAAAATTTCAACAAAATAAAAATGAAAAATGTACAAAGGAAATCTTGAATGGGAGAGGGAAACTTTCTCCCAAGGGTTCCATTTTACATACATTTTATTTTTGAAATATTTATTATATCATACTACTCAAACTCTCTGTGACTAGTTTAATTAAGGTTGCTGACAACACTCTGGTTGTTCACAAGTGAGTATTTTCCAAAGACTTACCCTCCTATACTCCACCATTTGACAGTTCAGATGCATTTTTGAAGTTGTCTAGTTGATCCCAATTACTCAGATTGATCCCAGTTGATCCCAGTTACACAGATTCTTCCTTCTCATTCTTTTTGCACTTTGCCCATCCCCTATACTTATACACCAATCACTCCAAAATTTAAAGCACTAGTTCTAGAGGACTGTTTAGTAAATACACATTGTAATTGATACACATGATCTACAGAGAGAAAGAGAGAGGAAATGATATACAAACATATGTCTCTCCAGGTAGAAGTTATTCCCATTATATAGCTGGAAAACTTAAAGTCATAGTTCTATTAAATTACATCTAAATTTCAATTAACAGTGACTCAAAGAGAGTCCTACCAAAAGCATTACCCTTTGACATTGGGCTATGTAGCCTCTTTCTCAAAAATCTTGTCTAAGTGTAGACACTCATATAGAACTTATCCATGGATACTCTACAGGTAATTTGGAGTCAGTAAATCAAAGATTGAATTCAACATCATCCTGTGAACTCTATTACAGCTACTGCTCTTTTTGCAAAGGTCATTATCCCTAACAGTGTAGTTGTAGAAAACAGCAACCTGAGTTTTATACTGCTGCTCATTTTCCTCCATTCTTATTTTTGATCAATGTTGGCATCTTGATTTCTCTTTTACAAAATTTTGTTTTATCTTTCACTCTGTTCCCACAACTATAGCCTTTATTCTAGCTCTCATCATTCCTCACTTTAATTTAACTGAGTAGACTTGTAACTGATCCTTATTTAATGTAATGCTTATCCACATCCCATTCCCAGAATGCATTAATGTTTTACATTAAACAGTCATTTGTATTCTAATGAAAGAAATTTAAAAATAGCCATGTATTTACTACTTATTTGTCATTCTCATGATCTTTCCATATAGATGCAAATTGCCATCTCATAATCATTTATTTTCAGACTGAATGGTATACTTCTGTATTTCTTAGAGTACATGAATGCTGGTGATAAATTTCCTGGTTTTCTTTTTCTGAAAATATGTTGTATTTCACCTTTACTTTGAATGATATTTTTATTGAAAGTTACTTTTTCTTTCATCACTTTATATTATGATTCATTATCTTTATTTTCATATAGTTTCTGAAAGGAAGTCAGTCATCATTTGTATTACTATTTCTCTGTATGTAATAAATCTGTTTTTCTGGAGCCATTAAAGAATTTTTTCTTTTCTCCTTTAAGTTTGATTTTCATCAGTTTTCCAGTGATGCATGTAGATGTGACATTCTTTATATCTAGTGTGTTTGAAGTTTACTGAGTTCCTTGAATTGTGAGTATATGGCTCTTACTAAACTTAATAATTATCTGACCATATTTCCTTAAATACTCTTTCTTCCTTTTTTTCTTCCCCCTCCACCCCTAAACATTTTAAGGGTCAATTCTCTTTCCTATTCCCCCCTTATTTTCTAAGGGATCTCCATACTGTTTTTCATAATGGTTGCACCAGTTAACATTCCTGTCAATGCTGTATAATGGTTCCTTCCTTTCTCCCCATGAATAGATTTAGTAATTCTTATTATTGGAGAAATGTAAATAAAAACAACAATGAGATATCTCATAACTGTGTAAATGATGAATATCAAAAAGATAAGACAAATGATATTAGACAGGATGTAGACAGAAGGGAAAATTTGTGTTTTATGTCTATGAGGGCTGAGCTATGAAAACTTAAGTTCTCATTGTTCTTCTTACTGGTTATAGTTCAAACTTCAAACATCTTGACCTTGGCACATCAGTCAAGGTTTGATTTTGGGCTTTGTTAGGATGGTCTACATTAGGCTTTATTCTGGAACATGGTCTTTAACACTAAAATGGTGCTTTTTTTCATATCTTATTTATATGTCTCCGATGAATTTCAGAGGTGTGAACAAGGGGTTTATGAGGTCTCTCCACTGTGAATAAGTTGGACACTCCCAGAACTTCTTGATCTATTAAAATTCGTCTTCTACTTTTGACCCTGCAATAATTGTTTTCTGGCAATCCTCAAATAACTTTGCAATATGCAAATATTTTCCCTTTCTCAGGGATTGCAGACATGCTGTCTAATAACCCAATGTTGGAAAATGGAAAGTATTGTCATCTTGTGCTTTGCCCAGTTTTGTTGGTGGTTTACAATGAGATGGTTAGTCTAGTATTAGTTATTCCATAATAGCTGGAAGCCAAAATCCTATTGTTTTATTGTATTTAAAAAAAAGTCTTCCTACCAGTCTACTTCCTACTTCTCTTTGATGAACAGGATGCTAATACTTCAGACTAAATCTTTTAGGTTTCATTTACTGTATTTCACTTGGAATTTATATACATTTATTATATATATGAGTAATATATATTTTAATGTTACATTGTAAGAAATATAATTGGTCATTGTTCACAATTCCAGACATAGGGTTTCTAGAAACTCTTGACATTTTGGGGTGACAGAGGTGATAGGAGCTTCTTTGGGTATTCATATCGAGCACCTTTAAACCCTATCTGAGTGTGATAATGAGGTGACTTTGTGAACTTCTGAAGTTTCAGGAAGACAGCTGGCTGCCTGAGGAACCAACCCCGTGGTAAGAGGGTTGGACTTTTCAGCTCTACCTCTGGATTTCTGGGGAGGAGAAAATGGGTAACTATTGAGTATGATCATCAAAGGTCAATGACTTAATCAATCATATCCATGTAATAGAATCTCAATAAAAATTAATAAATAATGGGGTTTGTAAAGTTTCTTCATTGCTGAAAATGTCAATATGATAGAGGGGAGGTTGCCCAAAGAAGGCATAGAAACTCCAGATCCCCTCTCAGCTTATTTTATGTATTTCTTTCATTTGGTAGTTTCTATTATATTTTATAATTAATTATAGTAAGTAAAACACCTCCCTGAGTATTTTGAGCTATTCTGATAAATTATGTAAACTGAGGAAAGAATGTGAAAAGGCCTAACACATGGTCAGTTCGTCAGAACTATAGGAGACCAGCACTTGGAAATGATAAAAGAAGTAGGGGTAGTTTGTAGGACTGATTGATCCTTTTAATGTATGGGATTTGATACTAATTCCAGATAGGGAATATTAGGACTAAATTGAATCTTTGGGCACATAATTGGTGTCTGGATAGTTGGTAGATTGGTTGGCATGAGCAAAGGGGAAAAAAAAAACAAAACCTCACAGCACTGTCAGAAACTTTATGAATAAAAACATCTCAAACCTGGTCAACTTGATACAGTTTTGGTCATTGTGTACTGGCTACCCTGTTCTCTTCAAATTTATTCTACTTAGAAAAACAATTTATGCATGCCTAGATCCATGCTCAGGTGTAGAATATATATACATATATATACATATATGTATATATATATACATATATGTATATACATATATACATATATGTATATACATATATATATACATACATACATATATATATATACACACACACACACAAATATATAGGGAGAGAGAGATTTTCCTGGAAAGTTAATTTGATGTTTACTATGAAAGAGATTGAGCATGTGAGACTAACTGGTCTAGGCTAAATATTTGGTGTAATAGTATGTGCTGAGGAATATGCAAGGCATAAAAGTGTCATATCTAATTTTGGTGTTGATTTTAATAAAAAGACTTTAAAATATTATTACAGAGAAATAGTTATAGCATGGTACACATTGCAAACTTCACTAATTTTTGAAGGTAAAGCAGGGACCTTTACAAAAGGTCACACAAGCAGTGGACTTCCTCACACAGCACCCAATCTTCTTTAAGGATATGAGTTTGTTTCTTCAACTAGTATTTTTTTTTCCCTTCAGTTAAAAAGAATTTGAGAAACACTTCTAGCTCTAAGGCTATTTTTCAAGTCTCACCCATGATCTTTGTCTTTCCTCTGGCTACCCAGTCAGCTCATAGGTTTTAAATCACTCAGTGGTCAGCATGGTTTTGTATGGGTTCAGTTAAGAAGGCTACACTAATAATCAGCCCTTCTCACGGTCCTAAAGAATAAAGCAATGCAAGCATCTGTTCCATTTTTTCCTGAATCAGGGAGAGTGAAAAGCTGTCCAATTGTTATCTCATTCAATAGATAAAACAAATTTAGGGGGGAAATGTATTCTATTTGTCTTGCAGTCAACCCAATCTGGGTAGGTTCATCTTTGGCTCTAGCAACTGAAGAAGAATATCAGAGCCCTTCTATTATCTTAATAGAAGTTTGAATAATGAATAGGAGGAAAAACAGTCGGCAAAGAACCAGTCACTTGAGTCACTTGTATCTCTCTCTCTCTCTCTCTCTCTCTCTCTCTCTCTCTCTCTCTCTCTCTTTCTCCTCACTCTCCTCTCCTCTCCTCCTCCTCTCTCTCTATCCCTCCCTCCCTCCCTCTCTCTGTCCCTCCCTCCCCCTAAATACTCCTCATCTTCTCCCTCTTTCTGGTGTTCTCTTCACATTCTTCTCTGCCCCCACAGGGTGACTCTTTAGCCTCGCCTCCTGAGCCCAGGTCTACACACTTAAACATGCCCACACCGATTGGATTGTGCTAGGTATGCACAATATTGGAAGGGTGCGATCTCACAGATGCTGACCCTAGGGACTAACAGCAGAAGGGTATGAAAATTTATTTACCCTACCTTATTTGCTTTACCATTTTTTTTTAAAAGACACATATGTGCCAAAGAGTGTGCCTCTAATTCTAGGGGAACCAACATAAACAGTTCTCAGTCCTGTAACTATGAAACTAAGAGAAGAATGTTTAAAACTTATTTTATGTCTAACATAATTTATGTTTTACAAATGTCTTGGGTCATTGGTTAACCAAAACTTGAAAACAATGCAGTACATGAAACCAATAATCTCAGCCAGCAGTCACAAGCCAATACCCTGCCAAATAAACCGCTCAAAAAGGAAATGCTAACCTTTGGATGCGTTTCAGAGAAAATAAACAAAATAAGGAACAATGTCATGTTTTAAAACGAAAAGAAATTGTAGAGAAAATTAGATCCATATTAGCATAGCAAACTTTGCTTTTCCTTATTTCTATAAACTATGAAATTTGTATTTAGTTATCAAATAAAATGCAAATGAAGGAAAACCAGACTTTACTTTTGTAGAAAAAAAAAAAGATTTATTTAATGAACTATTTAGGACTTAAGAAAATATTGTTACTCCTATCCATTTTTAAATGTACTGAGTTTAGAAATCGTTGTCTAAAAACTTACAAGAAAAAATGAGGAAAACTATCTGATAACATACTTCAGTTAGAATTGACAGGTTAGCCAATTTCTAATCAATGACAGGTAATTATTAATATACTGCTATTACATTAGAACTAAAATTTACAGGGTCCATTCTTATTGAGTGGCAGTAAATACTCCCATAAAGTATTTTTCACATATGCACCAAGAAGCTAATTATAAAGATTAAAAAATTAAGAGATTTTTAATACAGAAAGGTTGGGTTTATGTTCTAGTTTTGCTGTTTGTCAAATATGTAACCTAAGGGAAAATAGTCAATGTATTTGATCCTCAGGTTCAGCATTTGCAAATAGTTCTCTCTTCCTTAAAACAAGATGACAGACAATTCTATAAAAAATGATGATCGTGGATATTATAAGGTATAATGCCAAACACACAGCTTTGGTCTTGCCATGAGAAAAGACCTAAGAACATGCTAATATTTAACTGATCCTCACTTAATTACTCCATTATGACCTGAATCAGGTTTTATCTTGCATGTTAACATAGAATCCTATTAGCTAATATGTTCATTAGCATAACTGGTCCTCACTACTACTTATAATCAAACTTAATGTACTGCTTCCTTTTTCTCATCACTAACATGCAAAAGCAAAGCAACTGGAGATATATATATTCTTTTCTCAAAAGCAGAATGGTAGACTGTTGGTGGTGAGCATCTGTTAAGCTTTGATACAAACTTCAGTGTCTCTTTGAAATGAATAACAATGGAGAACCAGACTGTAAAAGTTTTTCCCTTTTAAAAAAGTGTTTGAAGTGGAAGTGGCCCATATGGTACAGTTTCTGGGCAGCAAACAGATGATATAATCAGGTGGGTTTGTTGAAGAGAATTTGTTAAAAGCAGATTTTACAAAAGTGAAGACTTAGGCAAAGAGACAAGGATAAATTGGCACATTATGACAAGTGACAATGAAAGCAGAAGATGAGAGAGCTTGGTTAGAACTCAGAAATACATCTGTAACCGAGGAGGGCTCCCTGTCCGAAGCAGAAGATAGGTCATGGAAGTGTACAAGCAGCCTCTAAGGATCCAGGAGGGAGGGGCTGGGAGAAAATACTTGCATTCTCTTTCTGTTTTCTGATCTCTACCAGTGCATCCCACAGACTGAATTCAATCAGAAGCCAAAGGGCAAGGGAGCCTGTTGATGCAGTCCTGGAAGGTCAGCATCCTGGGCACAGAGCATGGGAAAAGACAGAGGGACAAACAATATAGCTGCAAGGAGGGGTTGGAATATGCAGTATTTCTGGTGTTGTCACTGCATACTAATGAAGCAGCTTCTTATTAAAAAAAATCCAAATTTCAAACATTTAATTTGATCTGCTAGCAGATTCAGGGGTTAGTATTAGAAGAATGGATACTGATTTCTCACACTCTATTCTCACATTTAATATGAATTTCCATTGTGAATATATGTTCAAATTATCAGAAAGTTTAATCAAGTAAAACTCTGGTTAAGTAAAATAATATGCACACTTTTATTCATGTATACTTAAATGATATCTGTTTTACCCAGATTACTAGTTGGAACTGCACTAGTTGGTATGCACATATTTTCCTATAATGGAGAGAAAATAAAAGGAAATGCAAGGTATATTATTCATGGGGGATGGTGATACAGTTGGGTTTTAATTACAAAACATCTACAGCTACTAAGTTATTGATAACATGGGTCCATTAAAGAGAGTCTAGAGAAGTAGAGTTCAAGGTGATAATACAAATGGTATAAGCGCCTTTGCTTGCATAAATCTGAGACTTACTCCTTCAAGCTTATCAGAAATATTATCTCCCATGGCCTCCCTCAAATCTCAAAGCTCTGTGAACTCATTTAACAGTACAGGGATGCCAGTATTTTTTTTTTAATTTTTACCCTAGACTCTTACATTTAAGGCATCTAACCTAGACCTTCACATTGTAAATAATCCTTATCATCTTATAAGTATGTCACTTAAATTGAATTTGAGGATTTCTATGCAGATTGTGTTTTTTTGTACTTAGGTCTTTCTAAGTTATTCAGAGTATTCTGCCTTGCCTTAGAAAAAGGCTTATCATATATATATATGATATATATATATGTGTGTGTGTATTTACAGTGTTAATTATTTTATCTTTCTCCTCTTGTCTATTCATTAAATTTATTACTTGCCTTTAAATTGTATATTTTATTCTTTATATTTCACTTTCACTGAGGATTTGGAAATAAGCATTAAAGAAGGTCAACTGGGCAACTGTGCTGCTTTAAAGAAAGAAATTTAGTAATTCTATGTTATTTAGGTTAGCTCATCATAAGTATTTTCTGTACCTCTAAATGGAATTCAAGCAAAGACACAGAGTTCCAGTGAAAACTTAAGCCATTTTTCTAACTTTGGAGATCAGATTCCAGTATACCTTCACATAGGAGTGATAAGATTAAGCATTAGGCAGTCCAATATATTCTCCAGAATAGTCTATTATTCTGTTTCCAGAAATAGTCAAAGGAATATGGGAAGATGTACAAATAAGCACACAAAAAATGTTTTACTGATAAAATTTTAAAACAAAGTGCATTGTGAATTTTGATAAATTTAATTGCAATTGGGTTTAAACATACAATTTGAAGATACTTAAAAATATTCCCAAATTGAAATGGAAAGACCATGCATTAATCTCTATTTCATCAAAGATAATCTTCAATTCCTCCCATTGAGTTTGTTATTACATAATAAAAGGACATATTAAATGTATATACTGTAACAGAATTTATGTAATTAACACATAGTGCTGGATTTACAATTTAACTTTGAGGAATGTTAAATATGTCTAGTCATAGGAAACAGTCTATAAAATACACTTGAATATGCTGCTTGTAACCGCCATTAAAAATCAGCTCATGAACTCACATGAGAGACTGGCAAACTCACAGACTATTGATACTTACAGATTAAATATAATCTACAACTAACTATAAAAATGTAGTTGACTTGACTGTCCAATATGTGAACATACTAATCTATAATTATAGATGAACTATAATTTATTTTTTTCATGCAAAGAATGCCATAAATAATTCCTATCCCTTATTGACAAGTT
>PVHY01004034.1:0-99162 GCA_004024945.1 Uropsilus gracilis | reverse complement strand
GGAAGGAAGGAAGGAAGGAAGGAAGGAAGGAAGGAAGGAAGGAAGACATACTGAAAGGAAGGAAGATCATCAAATAAATAATACAAGAAAATTTCCTGTAATTATAAAATATTTCAGTTTGTTTGAAATTAAAAATTATATGTGCGTTATGATTTACTCAAGAATTTAAGAACCATCCAGAGGTTTCTTAATTTGGTGTAAATATTAGTTTTACCATAAAATTTGTATTCTAATCAGGAAAAAAAAAAAGCCTTTAAATAATGTTTCATGTTTCTTCTCTGACAAAATGAGCTTCCAAAAGATTTACATTGATTTCATATATGGATGAAGAAAAATTGAACTATCATTGGAGTTAACTGGTTATCCTTAAAACTTAAAAAGTAAAAGTCATCAGATTTAAAGTGTCTAATGACACTGGGTAAAACTAATGGACTCAACGCATGTGCAGAAGAAAACTTAAAATAAAAATATGAATGAAATTAATTTAGAACAGTCCTTTGATCTAATTGAAAAGTGATGTTTTTTAGAATATGTAAATAGACCTTCTGCATTGCACATGTTAACATACTGTCTTTAAGCTGTGTTCTTAAAATAACTGCCACTTTTGAAAGGGTTGTTTAATGCTTCTTCAGCAGATTCATGCATTCTGAGTTTCCTGTTGTCAGTGACACCCCTTAGGTTCATGATGAATGTTAAATGTTAACAAATATTTTGGGTAACTTTCAAGTTCATTATTAACTATGTTGAGAAATGGAAATATGATATACTTAATTTTTCATTAAATACACACTTTCTTAAACTCATTGCCACCAAAAGGGTTTATTACAACATAAAATGTTACCCAACAATAAAATAAACTAAATAACTAATTATAGATTTATATCACACAATAAATGATCATTCTACGTTACAACTTCATTCTATGTAACTATATACTAAGGTGCCAGAATGGAACTCCTCAGTCTCTATTTTGTGCATATACTTCAGATAAACTGAGCCACTAACATCCCACTTTCTCCACTGATCTGCCAGCTGGTGTCCTCATGCACCTTGCAGACCACTAAAAAAACTGCCTAATAACCTGAGTGACTGGTCAGGACTTTGTGAGAGAGCATATATAATCACATAGAATTTATTCCAGTATGTTGTTCTAATCTATTTTTAGTTATTGTTAATTTTTATGTATCTAATTTATATTATCATAGGTATGCATTATTGGGAAAAACATTGTACACATAGGACTCAGTGGTATTGGCAGTTTTTGGTGGTCTTAGAACACCTATAATTACAGATAAGAAGGGACCACTGTAAATGGCTTGTTTTTAATTTTTTTTTTTTTTTTTGAGACTGAGTCTCACTTTGTTCCCCAGGGAACCACAGGTTCACGTTGCCTGGGGTACTGTGGACTCAAGCAATCCCTAGCTGCAGCCTCCCAAGAAGCTAGGATTACAGGCATGCGCCACCATGCCCAGCTATTTTTTGAGATTAGGTCTCACTATATTGCCCCAAGGCGGGTCTCAAACCCGCAGACTCAAGCGATTCCTAGCTTTGACCTTGCGCTTCGTAGGCTGCGATTAAAGGCATGTGCCACCATGCCCGGCCTTGTTTTTAATCCTGTCGCAAAGAACATCAGAAGCAGCCTGCCTATTCCTAGCAAGGACAGCAGCACACTTTCACTGACTGATCTCAGCACTCTCTCAGGGATCCTGATCGCTAGAGACATACTGATACTCAAGTAACATGAATAAAAGACACAATTGGAGGGGGACCATTTACCACAAGGAAACCTATAAGGCTTAGTGTTCTGAAAACAGTCCACTGCAGTAGGAAACTAGGCAACATCCAGGCAGCAGTGCAAACTATCCTGCCACGTAGGCAAAAACACACACATACACTTGGTCGATAATGCGGGTTCAGTTCCAGTCCACCAGAAGAAAGCCAGTATCAAAACAAAGCCAGAAACATGAACTTCTTAGTTTCCCAGAGCATAGAAAAGTCATGTTTACATCATAGTCTATTAAGTGTGAAATAACATGATGCCTAGAAAAACAATGTAATTAAATGTTAACTGCATATGACACAGACACAGAAAAAGTGAGCCCCTGCTGCTGGGAAAATGGCACCAGATGATTTGCTTAACGCAGGTTGCTACAAACCTCAATTTGCAAAAAATAAAACACTGCACTACAAAGCACAATAAAGTGAAGTAGGTCAGTACTTGCACATGTGGAAGACAGAGATACCTTATGAAGTGGGCCCAATCCAAGAAACAGAACTGCAATGCAAGCCCTGGAGTTTTAGAGTGCCGTCAATTTCGCTGCACTTGACAAGCAGCTCCTGCCTTACTACTGGGCTTTGGTAGAGATGAACTGCTTGACCAGGGACACCAGATGATCTGAAATTTACCTAGTCTTCTGAATGAAGTATTTTGGATCCTAAAATACTTGACAGATGTCCCATTATCCAGAAGCAGGAGATTCAACAGAAAGGTAAAGTTACAAAGAGGTTGAGGCACCCACATAGAATATAATATATGCTAACTTTAATTAGCTGCAACATATGGTGTTATAGAGACAGAATATACTGGTTGAGACACTGAGCAATGGAAGGGGGAATGACCCCCTTTCATAACATATAAAAATCCACCTATTAAAATCTTGTCATCATTCTCACAGCCCTTCCATTGGTGAACTAGGAGGGCTGGGTGAGCAAGAGAAGAATACTTCAACCAGCAACACAGGCATATGAGAGTCCAGTAGATGCTAAGGTTGCTCAGAGTAGATGGTCATTTTCTTGACTGGTGATAGATCCTGATTACCAGGGGCAATTGGGTTACTGCAACATAAAGGCATGAATGATTATGTGAAAAATAAAGGCACATTCTTAGTAGAAATGAAAGTTTGGGTTCCTCTCATCAACAACAAAACTTAAGTAGAAGAAGATGCTCAGAGAGTGGAAGAGAAATTACTGCAATGGTTATCAACTAAGACCTCATAAAGTAGGGACTATAGCCCTTAGATTAAAACAACCACTGATGGTGAGTAACATTACAGTTTAGCTACAAGTGGAAATTGAGTTAACATCATACAGCAAACATGCAGGATCTAATGGGGCTCTGTGTTTCCCCTGTTACAGTTCATTGTGATTATTGAAAAATAATTTAAAAATAAATAAAGTTTATTATTTTAAATCAAAGTGAAAAAGAGATGAACTGTGTTGATTGGCTTCCAATGGTCTCTCCTGACCCACTAGCCACCCTTCTCTGCCCAACTCTGCAGAGATGAAACATTGCACCTGTACTCCTTTGCCTACTAGCCTTCCAATAGTTCAGCCAAGAAGAAGCCATTAGGAGAAGCTTGAAGGGTAGAAGGAAAGAGAGGTTGAGGTATTTCTTCCCACTATCTCCCACCCAGGCAGTTAGCAGTTATTTTGTCTCTCTTTCCATGGTTCCTGCTCCTTTCCAGGGCCTTGTCCAGGATCACAGTTCCCACTGGACTTTGGTAACATCCCAACCTCCCCTCCTGCCTCAGGCCTCAGGGTGGTGGGGCGTTCCTGCTGTTGGTAGTCCCAAGAGCTATACATCACTTGGCAGTGCTTTCAATCCTCCTTAAATCCCTGTATGTGGTCCTTTTATTAAATTCTCCTCTATTAACCTATTTATTCCTTAGGGCAAAGACTGAATATATCATTTTTGAAATATGTGTTACTGTGATATAGACAACATTCAATAACATACACAGATTTCAAACATACAGTTTAAGGGGTTTTACATCCTCTCACCATGATCTGGAACATTCCCATTAAGCCAGAACTGCTTCAAGTTCCACCCCCTCAGACACAGTCACTGTGTGGATGGTTTTCACCACAGATTACTTTTGCCCATTCTCAAATATCTTACTGAGAACTAAAACTGTATTTTGTGCTCCCTCTCCCTGGTCTGACTGTCTGCAAGAAAGTTCAAAGTCCCTGCCGAGACCAGAAGCAGAACTGGGTGGCCCTGTTGCTGTTGTGCCAAAAAATTCATATGCCTGGTTGTGAGGAGATAAAATCACCCTCCCCTTCCAACTTCATTGCCAACTGGAAGGTCATTAAAGGAGGATCAAACAAATATCCAACCAAATCTTTTAAGGACAGTTAGGATAAACTGAATTATCCTGAAGTCACATACTCTCTATTCCCCATCTCCTCTCCTCCCTCTCTCCCCTTCTCCCTCTCTCTCTTTCCATATATATATATATATATATATATATATATGTATATACACAGATATGTGTGTATATATATATATATAAGATTTCACATACTAGGGCTGGTGGGGTCCTTTTCTATATAGCGCTTGAGTTTGAACAATGAGGAAAGTTTGACACTCTAGAACCTACAAATGAAAACCAAAAATCCTTGTCAAAAATTAATATATTGTGTGGTCACTTTATTCCTTGGCATAAGAAAATGATTATTCCCTTCCTTCCTTCCTAAGGTAGGTAATTTCACTCAAACTTGTGGCTGGTACAGCTGTTCTCTCAGAGTAAAATCTGTCAGACAATTTCCAGGTTTGAATCCTCACTTTGATTATCTAATAAATGTCTTATCTGATTATCACTATTACAGGGCTATCTTTTCCATCCGCAGTATAAATGGACTCATGGCATATGACCTTGAGTAAGGTTCCTTTCACTCAGCATAATACTTTTTGAAACCCATCCCTGTTATTAAGTGTATCTGCAGCTCATTCCTTTTGTTGAATAGTATTCTTTTCTGTGACTATGACAGTTTGTCTATTCAACTGTTGATAATATTCACATTGCTTCCAATTTTTAATCATTGTGAATAAAACTACTATGACATATGTGGGGGAATATGTCTATAGAAATATTCCTATAAGTGCTCATTTCTTTTGGATATACACCTGGGAATGGAATATTTGGATCATTGGGAAGGTACATATTTAACTTTATATGAAACCATTTTCTAAAGCAGTTGTATCAATTAAACCTGTAAGACAAACCATCTCCTCAAATCAGGGCAGGCCAAGATAGATTTAAATAAAAACAAACAAACAAAAAAACAACTTTAAGACATCATTAGGACAAAGTAGTACCAACTAACTGGCCAGTCTGAAAACATTACTAAGCACAGCTCCTCCCTGAGTCAGTGAGTAGTCTGGCAGATGCCTCCTGCTCCCCTCCTCTTCGTTCTCAGCAACACTCAGGCTTGAAAGGTCCCCTCCAGCCCAGACTTGTGAAATTTTATACCTCAGGTTACCAGTTAGCTGCTAGAAGAGAAATAGCTAAGTCAAAAATTCATTTACATTTACATGTGATTATTGTAAGGTCTCACTGTACTTAACACCCTAGAGTATGTGTACTAAAAAAACCTTGGGTTTTTTTTTATACCCGTTTAAACCTTTGGATTCTGACTGCAGAATTAAGGTTACCAGAGGGAAAGAAGGATAGGTGCAAAAAGTAGAGGGGTCCCAATGGACTGAGGCTCAGTGTTCAGAGTACAGTTGGGTGATTGGTGTGGTAACATATACTTGAAGAGATGTGACCCTTTACTCCTAAACTATGTACAGTGTAGCAAACTAACATCACCTCAATTTGAAAAGAAGTTAAAAAAAAAAGTGAAAACGAAGTTTAACATTCAAAGGAATTAATCACTAGTGATAGCCTTGTAGTTGACTTTGGGGGAGGATAAAGGAGAGGAAATAACTTTTTGGTGCGCTTCAAAAATTACGTAAGTTGAAAAATGGCACGTGTAGTAAATCGCGTGGAGTTCAAATTTCAGTAAAGAGACTAGGTAGTCTTTTGGTGTCTGCATCCTCGCTCAGTGTATGCTCAATGTATCCGTTCCTTTTAGCACCAGTCGTTAGTTCTGTTCTCCTCAAGTGTGTAAGTATGACCATGTTTAGGACAGATTGGAGCCTCTTTCAGAGTGTAGCACAGGGGTAGGCACGCTCTGGGCACGCAGTAACATTTATTGACCGGTACATGGAGATGGAAGGGATCTGTAAACTGTAGAGTGGCACCCGTGCCCCAATTATAGCTTTATACTGGTCTTTTACTACATCCCCCGATGAAGAATGTCAACGCTTCCTTCTCTGATAATATGGACGCTGGAGGCCAGGACAGGCAGTGAGCTGGAAGACAAAATTCACTCGTTCCAGCAGAATTTACTGGGATGCTTATTTAAAATGTAGATCCTTAGCTGGGCACGGTGGCATGTGCCTGTAAAAGCCAGCCTATGGACCGCGACGGGGACTGGGGATCGCAGTTCGAGTCCTGCCTGGGGCAACATAGCGAGACCTTCTCCCAAAAAAATAGCTGGGCTCGGTGGCGCCCGCCAGTAATCCCAGCTACTGGGATTGCTTGAGTCCGTGTTACCCTGGGCAACGTGAGCCTGCGGTTCCATGGGCAAAAAATAGCAAGACCCAGTCTCAAAAATAAACAAACAAACAAACAAACAAACAAATAAATAAATAAATAAATAAATAAATAAATAAATAAATAAATAAATAAATAAATAAATAAATAAATAAATAAATAAATAAATGAATGAATAAATAAATAAATAAAATGTAGATCCCCAGCCCAGTCCGAACAAGAAAATATAAAGCAAATCTCCAGGCCAAGGAGACCTAATTTAGGAGGCGTGAGCGATAACGGTGACAACCGCTCCAGCGCCCTTGGACGTCTCTGAGAGACGTCACAGCGTACCTGCAAAAGTTGAGAAGTTCGCGTCTGGAAGATAGCCCTCTCTGAGTGAGTTTCGAGCTGCGCTTTAGGGAAGAGGAGGTTCGCTGTTCTGGGCGCTTCTTAGAATGGATCAGCAAATGAAAGTCTTCTTCATCAAAGTGCTCCTCCTTTATCAGAAGGACGCCAGCTGGAAAGTCATGAGACAGAGCACAGTGAGGCATCTGTTTTTTTAAACACATCTCCCCAGAGGGGCTCTGCCTCCCAGACTGCGTCACCCTTTCGCAGAGGATCCCCTCGGCAGGCGGGGGGTCCCCTCCCGCCGGCTCTCGCTCTCCCAGCCTCCCCGCCTCCCAGCGCCCTTACCCTCTCCGCCCCGGCGGCGCCCGGCAGCTCGCGGTCCCGCGCAGCCTCTTTTGGCACCGAGGACTCCAGGTGCCCGGCACGAAGGCGGAGCCGGGCTTCAGCCGCCTCCCCGGCGCCAGGGACCAGACCCCCGGGAGTTCGGGGCCCCGACGCCGCGGCTCTGGTGTCCCCGACCTCCCCCGACGCTCCGCGCTCCTCCCTCTCCGCGCGCTGGGCGCGAAGCCTGCGACCCGCGAGCAGAGCGCAGCGCGCACAGCCGGGCGGCGCACGCTGGGCAGTGGCCCCTGCAGCCCCCAGCGCCGCCAGAGCCCTCCCTCGAGCCCGCCGGCCGGTGAACGCCGGACCATGGCTGCTGAGGGCCTCGGCCCTCGTGCCTGGGTCTTGGTCGCGGCGCTGCTGGTGCTGGGGGTGCCGCACCCCTGGGTGCGGGCGGACGGTGAGTGTCCAGGGAGTATGCGGGGGGCGGCGGGCCTCTGAGTGGCGCGTGGGGTCTGGCTGGGGGAAACGAAGTTCGCTGGGGCGAGTCCCTTTCGAACTCGGCCTCCAGCAAGCCTGGAATGGAACGGAGCCCTCTCCCGGCCCGCCGTGCGCCCATTTGTTCCGCGAGGCACCCAAGCCTCCTTTCACCGCGGGCGCGCACCAGGGAAAACCTTGGTCCCGCGGCGCCGTCGGTAGCTTACCCAAGATTTCCATGAAAGTTTTAAATTACAGTCACTTCCGGGGTGCCTGAGAAGCTCTTCTGCGAATACAGATACAATGCGCCACGTCTAGTATAATGCGTTCCCGAAGGTGAGACCGGTGATGGGAAAACTCCCTCGGTATTTTGGCTCGGTCCAAGGAAATACGAAAGATGAATGGGAATCAGGTTGGCAAAGCGGAGAGGAGTGCTCAGGATAGAGGAAAGGGCACGTGCGAAGGCCCCGCGAGTGACAGGGAAATAGGATAAATGACAGGGTGACTGGTGCCGAGAGAGTGAAGCGAGGATGTCCTACCACCTGAAGCTAGAAAAACTAGCTTCTGGAGAAGCTAGAGACGACATTATTGCAGGTTCTGGGAACTGGTTTTGAACCAATTGAGTTTATCTGTCAGTATTTCCTCTGAATCAGAACCCCGTATCAATTCAGGTTCGAAAACCTAATTTTGATCCAAAAACTGTACTTTGATTTTGAAACAAAGCCCTGTTGACTTGGTGCAGGAGGATCTCAAAGAATAGAAGTCCGAAATTCGCACATCATTGTGGGGGGAGGGGTGGTGTTCAGTAGATTCGAGCTTGGGACAAATTAGGCTAATGAAGGAGAAATGCCCTGGGCTGGTTGAGGATGATTTTGTTTTCAGGATTCGTTGTACGTTGTGTTTGTAATGCCTTCTGCTATGTAGCAAACAATATTGGATGAAACTAGAAAACTGGACAAAAAGCAGCACGGTTATTAGGGAAAGGACAAAGCAAGGGAGAAACTACATAATAACTTAGAATTTTTGGTCCTCTTTGTCCTAACTGCCAGCTTGAAGAACTCTGCTTTTCATTAAGGATGAAATGTCTTCTTTCTCCCTAGCTTCAGAGAACGTGTTAAAGAGGAAAGGATTTTTAACTTTGAAGCCTGTCAATGACCACTCTTCAGTTGTTAACGGAGCATAATTCACATAAAATTTCAGATCTTAAATGCACAGTTCAGTGGTTTTTAGTATACTTATTAGGCTGTGCAACCATACCACTAACTCCTGAACATTTCCATCATGCAAAAAAGGAAATCTCATACCTTTTAGCAACCAGTCCACTGTTAATTCTTCACTGTGGTATTTTTTTTACCTGACTTTGAGTCATGAAAATTAGACTGATTTTAAAGAATGCAAGTAGCATACATTGGAGCCAGGATTAACTTTTGAACAATGTATACTATTGTACCAATTTTAATTCCTTCTAAAGAAACAACACTGCAACCCAGAAGGTTTTAGTGTTTCACCCCATTATAACTGCTTAAGTAGAATGCCAGATGGATATGGATCAGTATGTTGTGCTTTTCTGACTTGATGTGTGCCATACAAAACTGACAGCCGGACTATCGTAGGACAAGTAGAAAATCAGGACAGCACCAGAGCATATTTTCTTGCATATTTACTGCTCCACAGAAACGCCTTAGTCTTCCTTTCCTGCTCCCTTCTATCTATCCCAATGGAGAATTATAGGTAACCTTGCCTTCAAGAAATTCCATTTGCTGAGCTCCAGCTTTTATAATAGAGCCATTGAAGAATTATAACACATATTATGAAAGGATTCTTTTCTTTACTAAATATATGTTTAATTACCACCACTTTCCACATTTAGTTATTTGTGGGCTACAGTGACGGGAGGGGAAAGAAGAAACATTCAGCTAAGTTGTGGTGCATTACAGACATTTAGAGGAAGAGAACTGAAGAGAAATTATTTCTAAAATATAAATCAATGAGATAAGTCCAAATGAAAAAATTTAGTTTACATTTGACTAATCAGATATGTATTTCATAATAAGCAAGAGTTACTGCTATATTTTTCAAATACTTTTGAAATAGAAAACCTTCATATTAACTGAAATTAATGGTTTGCGTGATGCTAATAAGATCCATTAATTCAACAATTTATTATCTACTGTTATACTATATTTATTACACTGCTATACACTAGGTATATTGTACTTGTTGAACAGGAGAAACAGGTCCTTGCTATGGCAGAACTTAAAACTCCATGGGAGACAGAAGTATTAAAAAGATAATTACATGAATAAAATGTGAAATTGCTGTTTTGATAAGTAATAAGTAATAAGATTAAAGAGAGAAGTTACTATAAGAGTATATACCAGGAGATTTTGATTTGGCCTTGGAGAATTTGAAAATGATTAAGAATTAACTAGGCAAATGGGGGTAGAAAGAATGTCTAAATAGAAAAAAAAAAGTCATGTGCAAAGAATCTGAGTGGCAGAGAGCTTGGAATATAGGATAACAGCAGGGCTGGTGGGAGTGTTTGAGATAATGCTAGGGAACTTGGCATGAATATATTGATGTGGGACTTTTCAGACCAAGTTTTATTTTAATCCAAAAAAGGGGAAAAAAGCCATTGAATGGCTTCTGATTGTATAATAACTAATCAGATGTGCATTTTGAAATGATCACACTAATGGCAATATAAGAGAATGTATGGGACCAGGGCAAGATTGGGGAGAGGACAAACAGGATACTATTTCATTTGTTCAGGAAAGAGTGCTGGTGGAGAGGTGGATGAGGTGGATGAAAAAACATCTGGACTTAAGAGAAAAATGTGAGTCTTCTGTGTGAGGATGGTTTTTTAAAGTGTGTATGGATGAAATTCTAGAGAAAAGCTTTGCAGTGAGAAGAGGTGATCTTGAAGTGAGCCTGGCATGAGAAAACAAATTAAGAATTATTGAATCTATGTTCATTAAACACATTGGCCTAAAATTGTCTTTCTGATAATCTTGTCAGATATTGACATCAGGTTTATTAGGATGGTTCTAAAAATAAATTGGAAGTGTGTTCCTTGTTCTGTTCTCTAAAATGGACTATATAAGGGTAATTCTAGTGTTTAAATGTTAGGTAGGGAGACCACATACGCTTGCGATTTCTTTATGGGAAGGTTTGAAATATGTATGTGTGTATGTCTACGGCCATACCACCATGAACGCGCCCGATCTCTTCTGAAATATGTATGTGTGTATACTTATACATACATGTGTGTAGGTGTGTATATATTTGTATAATGCTGGCTTTGGTTTACTAGAATTTTGTTGAAGATTTTTGTGTCTATGCTCATAAGAGATATTGGCTTCAGCTGCCACCTCTACCTGAGTTAATGTTTCCATTCTATCTCCTGTACCATGTTCTTTGAAATCCACTGCATTCCCATATTCTAATGTGCAGAAGAAAAACAAGGTAACTGGGCACGCTGCTGCCCTCTTGTCCAGTCAGAGAGAAATCTCCAAACACAAGCAAACTCATTATGGTTGTGTCCTTAAATAATAAGAAAAGGGAGCAACGTGCTGTATATGGGGTCACCAGGGCTGGGTAGGCAGAAGTCAGTTCTGAGTTCTTGGACACCAGGTGACCCAACTCAGGGGAACCTAGGACACTGAACTTTGCTGCCAGGGTTTTGCGAAACATCTTTTTATTTATCTATTTCTTTATTTGTTTGTTTATTTATTTTTGAGAACTTTTGCCAATGGAACCACAAGCTCACATTGCCGGGAATACCACAGACTCAAGCAATCCCCAGTCTCAGCTTTCCAGGTGTCTGGAATTACAGGCACGTGCCATCATGCCCAGCTATTTTTTTTATTTTTATTTTTATTTTTGGCACTAGGTCTCTCTGCAGTGCCCCAGGAGGGACTCGAACCACGATCCCTGGTCCCCACCGCAGCTTCCTAGGCTGCCATTTACAGTCACGTGCCACCGTTCCCAGCCACAAAAAACTTTTTTAAAAGGAAGACTTGAAGGATTTTTTCATTTAAATTTGCCATTTAAACCTGCCAGAGCAGATGCTTACTGTTTTTTCTAAGGAAAAGAGGACTGAAAAATGGTTCAATCAGTGTATCTATCATCTCCTGATCCCAGGGTTGTGTGCAGTTGCTACTTAGTCTTCAGACAAGAAGGAACTACAGTTCAGACTGGCATCTGCCATAGAGCAGGTACACTGAGATTAAATCCCAAGACCCTAAAGACAGCTTGTGTTCATACTTGTTCCCATACAGGAAAGCTCTTCGTGCTGGAATCTCTGAATGGCTCGCAGGGCCTGCAACTGGAGACAGCTCAGCTTTCCTGCAAGAGCCAGGGTGCTCACCTGGTGTCTGCAGATGAACTGCGGAGGGTCGTCCAGGATTGTGCCTTTGCAGTGTGTACCACAGGTTGGCTGGCAGATGGCACGCTCGGGTAAGGACAGTGAGCCAGGGAAACTTTCCCTACTAACTCACCCTGACTGCCCTACCAGGGTTCATATTGCAGTTCAATAATTGTTCTGTAAGGTGCCAGGACAGGCAAAGTGCAATGGACAGTGGCTTCTAGTGCATTCTTGTTTGAGTTCTCATATAATATTTTTCTGGAGTCCTCTGATAATGCTTTCCCCTTTACTATTTTGAATTTCCTTTTTAAGTCACAAAATGATACATGCTTGTGAAAATTTCATGTAGTACAGACTTGTGAAAGTACAAAGTAAGTTTCTCTCTTTTTCCCTACCTCAGAGAAAGTGACTCACAATCATTTGCTATATTTTTTAAACACCTTTCTTTATTGAATCCATCTGCATACGCATGTATAGGAAGAGAGGGTATAAAGGTTTTAAAATAGGACCAAAATTCTTTAACATTTCTCCCATCGAGAAGTGTAAGTAACCCCAGCTTACCAGCATTAACTTCCAGACATGTCCACAGAAAAACTTCTTGATGATTCTAGCCTATTGAATTATTCTGTTGAGTTATCACCTATCTACAAGTCTTCCCAGCTTAGGTCCTAGACATTATAGAGGAGAGACAAACCATTCCCACTGTGCCATGACTAACCCATGGAATCCTTTGGAGAAGTTCATCTTGAGGCCAGCAAATAGAAAATTTTCTACACATGCTAATATCAACTCCTTTAGCGATACTCAGAGAAAAACCATACTGCTTCCTTGTTTATGCCATGAGAATGTGAAGGAGCAAAATGGGTTTCAAGAACTAGTTGTTTACAGTAACCCTGAAAATGTCTGACTGGCAGGTGACCAAGGAAAGCATTGGGTCATGCTGACTCATGTCACCAAATGTGGCACATGTGAAGCAGCAATTGAAGAAATATACATACAGATATTTGTTTGTTTGTTTATTTAATATATTATATATGTATTTATATATTGTATATATATATATACATATATATTTCCATAATTTAGTCAACCATGAATATTTTTCTTAACTCTATTACTATCATAGCATCAAATGAATAGGGTATTCAGAGATTCAATAGAGACAGCTGGAAATCAGGACTGGGTGGTTGACTAAATAGGTTTATCCTCTCTGGTTTTGCTATAAGGCCTATGTAGCTGAGATGATATCTCTTTATAAAGCAAATATTACTTACATGATATAATTATTACATATAAGTATAGTAAATATTAACAATATTTTTAATATCCATATTAATAAACACATGTTTATAATTTTAGCTTTTATTTAATGGATTCTAATTTGTATAAAATAGCAAGTATAAATAATGTTAAGAAATAACAATATAAATCATGCTAATAATATTAACATATAATAATAATTTTTCTACTTAATGTTTCTGGAACCAAGACATCTCTAACTATTACTATGTACATTTCACTGTGAGTCTTTTCTGCACAATCATCTCCATTCCCCACTGAAAATTATTAAATGCAACTTACAATTGATAATATAGTAGGTATGTTGAGACAGATATGATCTGTATCTCCATCGATTTGTGTTGAATATACTCATAAATCTGGAGGAGAATGGAGATCTAGAATGGTCAATTCAGAATTGAGAGCTCCTTGTTTCCCGAAAGCTTCTGCAGATTCATAAAGTAGAGCTACAATTTTAATAGCTTCATAGAACTAGGAAGACAGATTTAAATGCAGGTTTTGTGTAGGAAGTAGTCTGGAGAGTCCTATTTAGGTTGAAATATTATAGAAGTAAGCCCCAAGAATAAGAATAAACTGGAAGAAAGCCTTCATTAGAGCTGAAGCATAGCTTCGAGTTTTCTGAAGCCATGAATTTGGATTGAGATGATACTAGAGATGATGATACTATGCTCCAGAAACTAGCAGAACTGATTTTAAAATTTCTCTCCAGAGGAAGATAACATTTGCATAGGTAATTTGTCACAAAATATAAGTAACCAGTCCAAAAGGAGACAAGGCAATAAAAATAAAAATCAGGAAAAACAGTAACCAACAGAAGTTGTACATAAGCATTGATAGATACAAGCTTTAAAATAATTCTCTTTAAAATATTCAAAGATAGAAAAAAGAGGGAGAATTTTGGCAGAAGGTGGTAAACTATAAATATAACCAAATTGAAATTCTAGAAATTTAAATTACAATAATGGAGATTAAGAATATGATAGACTCTTCTATCCTATTCCCCATTATACATTCCCAGAAATAAAATCAGTACACTGGATTTGATGTTTCTCATTCCTGTGGTATTTGAAACTTTTAAATCACACATCAGTAAATAGTATATTATTTTGTATGGCTTATAATTTTGTAATTATGGTATTGTAATATATATAACTATCTGTATGTAACTTGTTTTCTTCCCACAAAAAAATAAAGTAAATTAAAAAAAAAGAATTTGATAGACCTAACAGTTGATTTAAAAGGGCCAAAAAGAAAATTGGTGAACTAGAAGATATTTCAGAGGAAGATATCCAGAAAAAAACAGCAGGGGGAAAAAAGGATGACTAATATAGAAGAAATGGTTAAAAGAAAAAAAGATGCCTATAATTAGAATTCTAAAAAGAGAAGAGAAAGAAAATGGAACAAAATATAAAACTTGTCTAAAACCAGAGGAAAAAACATCCAGATACATATATAAGAAATCTTGCAAAACCCAAGAAGGACAAATAAAAAGAAATTTACAACTTCCAATAAGGACATCAAATCAAGCATCACCTGTATCTTCCTGATTTCAGACCTGTTTGGGGGAGAATATTTCTGTATTGATGCTTTTTTTTAAAATTTTTTTATTTTTTTTAATAATTTTAAAAAATTTTTGTGGGAAGAATACAAGTTACATAGATAGGTATACATAGTACAATACCATAATTACAAAATTATAACCATAAAAAATAATATATTATTTACTGATGTGTGATTTAAAAGTTTCAAATACCACTGGCATAGCAAACATCAAATCCAGTGTACTAATTATTATTTCTGGGAATGTATAATGGGGACTAGGATAGAAGAGATATCCACAGAGAATGTCAGTTATCTCTGTAATGGTTTTTTTGTTTTTTTTTTTTTGTTTGTTTTTTGAGACTAGCTCTCGCTATTTTTGCCTGTGAGATTGCAGGCTCACGTTGTCTGGGGTACCGCAGACTCAAGCAATCCCCAGCCTCAGGCTTCCCAGGTAGCTGGGATTACAGGCACACGCCACCATGCCCAGCTATTTTTTTGGGACTAGGTCTCACTACGTGCCCCGGGTGGGACTCGAACCGAGATCCCTGGCCCTGGCTGTGGCTTCCCAGGCTGCCACCTACAGGCATGCACCACCATGCCCAGCCTGTTTTTTTTTTTTTTTTTTAATTTTTTCTAAATTTGCATATATATGTGTATTTTTATTTATATTACATTATTACGTTATTGTTGTATTGATGCTTTAAATCAAAGTTCCTGCATCAGAAAAATCTTCCAATTCAGAGTTGACAGAAAATACTCATTCTTTCCATTTTTGGTTAGTTCTCCTAACTCAATGTTTTCTTTCTTTATTTCAGAACAACTGTGTGTAGCAAGGGGAATGGTGAACAGCAAATGATGAGAGCTGTTGATGTGAGAATTGACAGTAACCCGATCCCTGGTGGCACATACAATGCCCTTTGTATAAAGGATGAAGGTCAGTGCTAGAGCCTTTGTAAAGATTTTGAAAGTTGTGCTTTTGAGGGTTGACTCCTTGGGTATGTTGTCTAGAAGCAAATATTGAATTGAAGCTTCACTGAACATGGTGTATCAGGAATTTGCCCAAAGAAAAGCCAGTAGGCTAGTAGGGAAGTGGACAGGGAAAGGAAGGGGGCCAAGCAAAGGGTAAATACTAAGCAAAGCCCATAGGGTGGTGAGGTAAGGAGATCTCTGGAAGTAGTGTAGGTCATCATGTTTTTCCTGATCAAGGATAAGGAAGCTGAGGTATTTATACCACGATACCTGTCAGTCATTGGGCTGCTTCAGAAAGACATAAATTACAAGGTTCTTCTGGTTTTTAGTGTGCCCAGGCAAAGGGTTCCAGTTGCCTCAGTGTCACCCTCCAACAAAGGAGTAGAGGATACTCTGGCCTTGGGAATGGTAAATGCATCTAGGGAATATGGGAAACCCCACACAGCACTTGTTATAGTGGCTAATACAGCTTGTTTTTCAGTATCTTTTCATAGTAAACAGCACATTAAAAATACCTCTTTTGGGAATATATCTTAGAAAAATCCATCTTTCTTCTGGGAATCGACTGAGTGGTGAGGAGAAAATCATAAAGCAGTCTCAAGGACAACATTTGTGTGTGCTGAAATAAGTATATCTTCATTATCAGAAACAAATGCCATTAGAAGGCATGCAGATGTAGGAAAGCCAGCTGTTTACTCATCAGTTATAGAAATTAGCACAGCTACTAGCTGGCTGCACATTGCTCTCGTCTGGGAAATTTTAATATGATGTCTGGGTGCCAGCCCTAGTGTCTGGTATAATCTTCTGGACATTGGGGGCTTTTTTTTTTTTTTTGAAGCTAGGTCTCACTATGTTGCCCGGGGTAGTTCCGAACCCGGGGACTCAAGTGGTTCTTTGCCTCAGCCTCCCAGGTAGCTGGGATTACAGGCACATGCCACCACACCTAGCTATTTTTTAGAGACTAGATCTTGCTGTGTTGCCCAGAGTAGTCTTGCACCTGTGGACTCAAGCGATCCCTGGCCTCAACCTCCCAGCACAGGGATTATAGGCATGCGCCTCGGCACCTGGCTGGACATTGGGGGCTTTTAAAACTCCCCAGTCAGTGTAGCATGCTGCCTGGGTTAAGAACTACCTCTCTGATGTTTAGAAATACCAGATGAACTTGTTAGAAATATAAGCCCTCAGGCTGCTTCCCACAAGCACCAAATCGTAATCTCCAGGGAAGGGACCAGAAGGGTTAGTAAATCAATGAACTAACTAAGCCCTAGTGAACCCTAAAACCCTGGCTGGTGCTTGTTGAATGTTATTAGTAATGGGCTTCTCTTCTATGGTGGGCTCTCTCTTCAGAAGGAATTCTACAGTTGAAGATTTCTATAAAAGAGTGTGTCTTGATTGTGTATCTAATCAAGCAACTAAAGAGTGAGGCCATGCTCCAGAATGGCCTGGGGGGAATGATATTCATGTTTAGTTTGGGTTTTTTTTTTTTTTCAGTTTTTTTTTTTTTAATTCAAATGATCTTTTGAATCGCAAACATACACAAGGGTTCTGTTCACTGAGGGAGACAGGACAGAGACAGAAGCAAAACATAATAACCTTCTTTCTACAATGATTTCAAATGTAGGACTTCTGAGTCATAACTCCTCTGACCATCAGAGGTATCAGTTAATTCCTACAACCGAACATATACTCCAAAAGCTTGTGGCTTAACACAACAACCATTTATTTAGTTCACTATTTTTTTTTCAACTGGCAGTTAGTGTTCTTCTCCTGGGCGCAGCTGGGAGCATGCCTGAGTCTACTGTCAACCTTGTTAAGTAGCCTTGATTCTGAGAGTTGGCTGACTGTTGGCTGTGCTGTTGGGGATGATTGAGTCATGTGTTCTTCATCACTCAACAGACTAACCTGGGCTTTCCACCTCAGACACAAATTCAGAAAGGTTGCATGTGGATATGCACGCAAGCATGTGTGCCTTGTGCCCATAGCCATAGTGCATGAAGCCAGAGGTTGGAAACATTCACTCACATCTTGTAGAGCATTGAAGTTAAACTGTGTTCCAAACTGAGCTATGACCAAACTTATGTAGTGTGCCTCCTGGTACATTACACGCCAAGGAAAATAAATTTCAATTCAGTATTACTACTGCTAAAATTATTTTACTTCAATCTGATCATGAGCAAATAATTAAACTCAAATTGAGAAACCACTTCCAAAATGACCAACCTGTGTGCCTTTTCAAAATGTCAAAGATAAGAGAAGAAAAAGGCTAAGCAAGTTTTCCAGAATAAAATAGACAAAAATAAACATGACAACAAATTTACCATCATAGATTATGTCCTGGACGGAGAGAACGTTATGATTGATGTAATCTGAATATGGGTTATGAAAAAGGTAATACAGTATTGTGCCACTGCTTAAATTTCCTGATTTTAGCTACTGTAGGTATGTAAGAAATTGTCATTGATCTTCGATATAGACACCAAGGTTTACAGGGACAAAGAATATTATCTACAACTTACTCACAAATGTTTCAGGAAAGAGTTAAAAATGCACACACACACATACATATATATATACACTTACCTATATGTATGTGTATGGTATGCAGTGGTCTCTCTGTAGATGTCTATACATAGGTATCTGTAAACATACATCGATACCTAAACATTTTATCAAGAGAAAGAAGAATGATAAAGCAGATAAAGCAAAATGAAAACACACCGGTGCATCTGGATAAAGTGTGTTATGGTAGTTTCTGCTCTTACAATTTTCCCATAATTTTGTAATTATATGAAAACAAAAATTTCCTCTAAAATGGTCCACGTACCATTTTAGATACAAATAACAAGACAAAAACAAACCAACTCTGAGTCACTGGGGTCAACATGAAGCAAATTCATGAGGCCTGGCCACCTGTGCGAGGAATACAGCCTCTCTGGCAGAAAGGACCTCATTAGGGGTCCTGCATCTCAGTGTGTCTCCTGAGCCCCGTCTGGCCTCCCCTCCCCCGAAGGGGAAGAGGGCTGCTTGGACTGGGGTTAATGGGGAGAAGACTGGACTCTCCTTCCAAGGGGACCTGATCTGCAAGGAGGTGAAGCCTGAAGGGGACTCAGGGGCACAATGCTGAGCTGATGAGGTTCAAAGAGCTGCTCTCCCCGGAACTTTCTAGAAAAGTAGAATGGCTTCCTCAAGGTCCCTCAGAAAAAAAAACTGTCCCCGTTCTTCTGCCTTTCGTCTTTAGAAAGAGCATGTAACTGCTCCCCCAAGGCCCTCTGCCCTGCTCAGTGGAGCTGCTGCTTTTCCTCAGTGGCGCCTTTGTTGAAGAGCAGTCAACAAGGGCTATCTGTGTGCAGGAGGAAGGTGCCGCGCCTTGGCGGAAGCGAGGAGAACAGCCTGTTCCTTGAGGTTCCTGCCGGAGTGTAGGTGAGGTCTGGCTCAGTGCACACCCTGGTGCAGTTTTATCTCCAAAGGTTGCCTTTTTCCTGATGATGCTTCATGGCTCTTCTGTGCCTCCGCTGGCAAGCCAGGAGGAAAGAACGCGCCCTCTAAAAATGAAAGAAGGTGCCCTCTAAAAATGGCAGACCTGCACCTCAGAGAGAGACCGGAAAGAAAGCAGAGCCTGTGGGACTTTCAGGCCGCTGTCTCTGTTTCTTTTTTGAAACAAAGTTCATCATAAATGCAGACTTTTCTCATTTTCCTTCCCGTATTTTTGTTGCACTGACAGTGAATTTCCAGCCCTGTGGTGATCTCATTTAAACTAATAAGTGAAGTTATTTTTAACCAGCTGGATGCTGATGAAATGAGCTGCCTCCACTTGGGTTCTCTAGCTTTGCTTCTCTTGGCAGCTGGTCTGGGAGGTTGGTAGCTTGGATTCTGAGCACTTCAAATCCCCTCACTTTCTCTCTGTTGCCCCAATGGGCAGTACTCTGGCCGTACCCCTGATTGTCCCCCTCTAGGCTGGAGCTGGCCTGTCTGCTGTTCCCCAACAGCTCCCTCAACTTTGTAGCACTGCTTTCCTCTTCCCCTGCATACTTCATTGTTGCCCAGACCCTGAAACACAGAATAGGATGATTACCTCCTTTATGTCATCACAAGGAGAGCTGGGTGCTCACCTCCATGAGAGCTGTTAAGAGTTCTGAGAGGTGCCAATTCCCACCTTTGCCTGGAGGAGGCCCTAGGCATTGGGAGTAGCTTTGAGGAAATTCTCAAATTTATGGTTGTGATCATAAGACTGGAACCAATTAATCTTTCTGCTTTGAGCAACTTACTCCATTTAAGGTCTCCCAAGAGAGACTGGAAGAAGCAGGGCTCACTGACCCTTTATTTATCCTGTGCTCAGACTTGAAGGTGCTTCAGATGGATGGATGGAAATGGATGGATGGAAATGGATGGATGGAAATGAATGGATGGATGGATGGATGGATGGATGGATGGATGGATGGATGGACATATAGATCAATCAATCCCCACCCTCAAAAAATTGACAGTTTAATTTACATCGCAGGCAACAACATTAAGCACTTTCAAAACCAATGGACATTCATAAACATACTGAGGGCTCTGAAAATAAGGAGGGAAAGGGACAAGGAGACATAAGGGATGGTGATGAAGAAAAAAATAATAAAGAACATGAGAAAAAAGTTGACAGTATAAGAGATTAATGTGTTTTCATGATACAAAGGAGGAGAAAGTATAGGGGGACTTTCCTAGCTAGGGGGGCAGTGGTATGTGAGGCAGAACTTGAAGGACTTTCTCTTGTGGGCATAGTGGACAGTGCAGAGACAAGGGGACATTGCAAACTGAAAGGACAGCAGAGCATGGGCTAGATGGTTCAGGAGAGACTAATTCTAGTTGAGCCATCGCAATGTTTCTTCCGGAGGATGTCAGGTTCAGAACATCCCCCGGGGGCTTGAGTAGCTCTGAAATAGATCTGAAGCAGCTTCAGAGGGTAATCTAAAGTCAAAACAAGCTAACAACCAAACTGAAGTACACAACGGGGCAGGGTGGGGGGAGCGAGAGAGGGTCGGAATGGTCAGGGAGGGAAGGAGGTAGGCAAACCCTGGGGATTACAAAGATGTGAAATTTATATATAAAGAAATTATTTAATATAAAAAAGGGAAAAATAATAATACCCATCTGAGTAAGCACTGATGCCCCTTGCCTGCTGCCCACACACCCAGGCTTGGAAAGCATTAGGTCAGGACTGATGCTTCACATTCCAAAAATGTGGGTTAGATCAGTCCTGACAGATAGACAACCAGTTCCCAGGAATGCCTATGTCTGGGCAGCCAGAAAATATGCCAGTTGATCTTTTAGTCCCTGGGTCAGTTATCTCTGTGATATTTTTGTGACCTGAGGCTGAAGGCACCAATTTTTGTGTTGCAGAGAAGCTGGACTACATCCTAGACCAATTGACATACTTGGCTTCCTGGCATATGGTAAACCTGAAGAGGAGCCCAAAGCCCCCCCCACACACACACACCCCAAAGTTCACAGAATATACCAAAGACAACTTTGTCCTCAAACCTTGGCGGTACTTAACTATGTGCTGTTTCACAACACCTTGGAACCTGCAAAGATCACTTGCTTACTGACAGTCTTTTGTTCACTTTTCTTTAAGTATCCTAATGGGGCTCAGAGTTTTGGAGAAAATAGAAATAGACAGCGAGCTGTGCCCCAGTTATAGCAAACAATTCCACACAATGGAAACAGGCTCCACACTACTTATCAAAAGTAATTCCCATTTGTCTCCAAATCCTCCAGCACCTCATACAGGTTCAGAGAGGACTAAGATGGAAGCCCATGATCAAAAACACCAGGATTTTGATTAGGTCATTTGGATACAGAACTGCTTCCTCTGGGCACCTCCCCATATCCTTCAAGGCCTGGCCTACCTTAGTTTACTCATTGAAGAAAGACCTGTCTTCCCACACATGGGCACTCAAATCCACACAGCTAGCCCTCCTAGTATGACTTTTGGGCAATTCATCAACTTACAGCACACATTTGCACTCAACATTTCCTTCAGGAAAAGCATTCCTTTCTATTTGTAGAAGCCAAGAGTTGCAGGTGTACTTTACAGATGAAAAGTGTTTACTGGAAGAAGTAAACCTCATCTAAGACATCACCCCTTGGACGGCCAGCCCTGCTACAGCTGTGGCCATTCCAACCACACCTCTCTCCCTCAGACTCCAGCATCTCATTTAATACAACTGATTCCACCAACAGTGGAGGAATTACTGGACAGGATTAATGTCCAGTAATGGAGAATCCTGATGTGGAAAGACAACTCTAAGGTGTTCCGGGAGCCCGTGGGGGGAGGACTAACTGGTAGAACTTACCAAAACAACATTATTTTTAACAGCACAGAGTGATCCTCCTCAATGCTGTCAGAAGTACACCTTGAACCAGCTGGGAGAAATGTGTGTGATGTTGACAACAAAGTGGACATCTCTCTCCACAGAGGAAGGTGGGAGGGAGGAGGTACATAGTTGGAGGACACAAAGGCTGTGGGCCAGAATCTGAACTCCCTTCAGACTCAGAATGTTGGTGGGGTTTCTGAGCAGTGGAAAGGGCTCCTCTTGCTTGTGCCACCACTTACCACTCTGTGCTAAGTGAATTCCATACCATGATTACCAGGGAAAGGAGGGAAGAAAGGAAAGGAGAAGAGTAGAAGAGAGAAGGAGGAAGAAAGAGTATCTAGAAAGAATGGAATGAGAACCATGATATGGACTGTCTTCTAGGATATATTATGTATATGTAAAACCTAATTTAGGTTTTGTTTTGTTTTGTTTTTTAAAAAACATACTTTGTACAGGAAAAACCCTTGTGTGTTTAAGTAACAGTGAGCTTACTTGGCTCTGGTGGCCAGGTGAGGGACACTGGTCCAAGACTGGACTGGAGCGGTCAGGAAAAAAGCTAGGTATGCAGCGATGAGAAAATTGGACTGAGTTTTAAGGGAAAATGTGAGCCCGTTGCCAGGTTTTGAGCAAAGAAGTAATTTTTGAACAGTTTCTGAAGATTGTGCAGGCAGTCCAATTGGAGATCAGGAAACCCCAAATATATCCTCTTTGTCAAGTGCTCCAAACCCTCTATGACAGGAAAGTTAGAGCAAAACCCTGGTGGACTCAGAAAAAATAACATCTGGAGACAATAGTCAGACCCAAGAACACGGCATCCAGAACCTGGGGTTCAAATCTCAGCTCTACCGCTTATCTGCCTTGAGAATAATACTCAAATCCATGATGTCAAGTTGGCAACAGTGCAAGCAAGACACTCAGTCCAGTACCCGGCATTTAGCTGCAGATGAGCTCTATGGTTTCTTGAACTTGATGTCACACTATTTCCAATAAATACTCGTCATTTCTTTCAAAATCAGTAAGCAAACTTAATATGCATGTACCACATGATTAAAAATTCCACTCCTATGTAGTAACACAAAAGAAACATAGCAACACAAAAAAAGCAGGTACATAAATGTTCATTGCAACTTTATCATAGCAACCAAAAACTAAAAGCAGCCCAAATATCCATCAGTTGATCCGTGGATCAAAAAATTATGGTATTTACGTATGGATTACTATTCAAGAAAAATAATGAAGTAGTATATACAAAATAACAAGTCTCAAAATAGTACACTGAGTGAAACACATAAACATTCAAAGTTTATATACACTATGGCTCCCTTTGAATGAAATTATAGAAAAGGCAAAGCTACCTGTGACAGAAACACTAATTGGAGCATGGGGAGGGCAAAGGCAAGGAAGAGATGGTCTGGGAGCGCTGCTCTGTACTTGACTGTAGTGGTAGTAGTGGCTATGCATCTCCACCAAAAATTAATACTTAAAACTGGTGAATTTTATTTATATAACCAATGCCTTCATAAAACAACAACAGACGAGATCGGGAGCGTTCAGGGTGGTATGGCCGTAGACCATAAAACAACAAAAAAGAAAATTAGAAAAAATCATTGAGCAGCTTTGTAGTCATCATCTGTGATTTAAAAATTGTTTTTTGTTTTTTTTTTTTCACTCAGAGCATTCCTCCATATAGGCAAAGCAATATTCAAAGCAATACTGTAAGACAGGTATTATCATTCTCTTTACTTGGGTGAGGAAACTGAAGAAGAGAGATTTGATGCCATTTCTTAGGTTACACAGCTCCTAGCAGGGCCAAATGGGAGCTCTCACCTAAGACCATCCCTATCTCTGCCTTCCCAAGTCTGAGCATCAGGTCCCAAGACCCATTCAAGTATGACGCATTCAGCTCCATCACTTTAATGATCCTGAACAGCTTCTGTTACTATGAACTTGGCATGTGCTTCAGATTTTTGACTTCAGAAAGAGAATGATAATAACTAACATCTGCAGCAGTTCCCACTCCGTTGCCTGTAGTCACTCACTTATTCTTCACAATAACCTCAAAGGAAGTCACTGTGATTCTTACTATATAGATAAGGAAACTGAGGCTCAGAAAAGCTATATAATTTGTCCTAAGTCACAGCTAATAAATAGGATGAAAAAGAGCTCAAACTCTAATAGTAGAGGAATTTAATGGGTTTTTTTTTTTTTGGTTTGGTGGTTTTTTCTGTGTTTGTTTGTTTGTTTGTTTGTTTTTTGAGACACTCTTTTCTTTTTGCTGGGAACAGCTCATCTTCCCAGGGAGTGCTATTTCAGCTGAGATGCATGGTGCCCTTATCTGGTCACCCTGCCTTCCTGCTTGTGCAGAATAATTTGTGTTTATGGTGGTTGTCTCCCACCATAATTATCAACAGAACTGTCTCTCATTTGCAGAGATCCTATGTAGAACATTAATTGCTTTTTTATCCTAGTTATTATCAGTAAAGGCTTAATTCAGAAGAAAATTCCTCCACCACCCCCTCAACCCCCCTGAAACTTGATTAGCAAAAGGGCAGAGAGTGTGAATGCTGGAATAGTTTCAAATGAACCTGTACTTTATATTGCTTGCTGCCATTGTTGTTTAAGTCTAAAGAACTTGACAGATCCAGAACTGTAGCCCCTGCCTATGGTGGGACAGGGGAATCTTCCAGAAAATCCTTTTCTGTCAACATCTGAAGTTAAACTGATTATTGCTCCTTTCATGGATCATAACCCAACTCCAAGAATTTGTGTCCATCTGCAACCCCTCAATGTTCCCAGCTCTCCTCAGT
The DNA here is from genome assembly GCA_004024945.1 of Uropsilus gracilis. Lineage (NCBI taxonomy): Eukaryota > Metazoa > Chordata > Mammalia > Eulipotyphla > Talpidae > Uropsilus > Uropsilus gracilis. The sequence continues at coordinate 74,312 of PVHY01004034.1, read as the reverse complement.
GTTCCCAACTCTTCTGGCTTCGCACCTTAATCTAAATTTGTCATTAACCATTGTTGCCATAACAACAGTGGGAAAGAGGCCCATATCTGAACTGATCTTATGAAAGAGCTTGCTTTACCCTTCTTCATAGCCACTGATGACATTCATTTTCTGTTCGGTCATTGTATGCTTGTCTATACTTGACTCAAGGGAACTAGGCACTCAATTACTATTATTACTAAAAGAACAGTTCAAAAGACTGAGTCTCAAACCTTTTACTTAGGAACTGGAATGATTTTTATTTATGTCCCTGTAAGTTCCAGGAGTATTATAGGCACTAAGCAAGGCACAAGCTTACTTAAATCTGGTAACAACCCTCTGAGATGGATCTCATTAGCTCCACTTTACAGTTCCAATTACAAACATGAATATGTGGACATTGTAGTAGAGTAGGAAGAAAGTTTAAGTCACTCCTCATCACTCTGCCCTGAGATTATTACTTTAGTACCTGTCTTTTTTATTTGTTCAGCAAATTGGGATTATAGAAACTATATAAACTTAATATATATAAACTTAAATTTCAGGATTTTTTTTCCACTCACTAATCTATATTTTCCTATGACATTGAGTATGCTCCAGAGGATGACTTTGTAGTGACTATTATCACACTCCATCATATGAGTGTACCACAATTTAAATACTCTTCTGTTAGATATTTTGGTAGTTCTTACTATTGTGAAGAATATCCTGTTTGAATATCCTTACACGTGCATCTTTAATTATTTTAGCCTTTATTTTTTAAGTATAATTTACTGAGAACTATGTGTCAGTAGTCCCCTGTATGATTAAGCCTATCAAGATGTGGAACATTTCTTTCACCCTCAAAGTTCCCTGTATCTCTTCTCCAAAGATCTCCTGCCCCTTCTCATTCCAGCCAAGTTGTTTGTTTTGCTTAGTTTTGAGAATAACTTTTTATCTGCAGCAGTAGTTCTCCAAGGATGGTGCCTTGGCCAACATTATCGGCATCACTGGAAACTTGTAATAAATGCAAATCCTTGGGCTCTAGCCTAAGGATTTGCATTTGTAACACCTATTGAGTCAGAAGCAAACACAGAAATGTAAATGAATGTGTGTGATCACAAGCCCTTCAGGTAACTCTCATGCACATTCAAGTTTGAGAATCACTGATATTTCATCCCTAGTTGTGTGTTGGTGAGAAGAGCCATGGCAGGTAACTTCATGTAACTTAGGTAACTCCAAAGGAAGGAGAAAAAGCCAAGCATTTGTGTTGAGATTTCTACATCTTTCATTTATGAAATTATAATGGGGATGGTAGATTCTTTATAGAATCTACAATCTACCAGAATGGGAGTATAGAAGAATGGAAGAATGGAAGTCTTACAACTTCTCAAGGGAAAGGCATCAACTTTCCTATGAGTTCTAAACTCTAATGAATGCTCTCTATCAGGAATTCTGGTTGGCAAGCAAGTGTATCATTTTAAATGGAAAAAGTGGGTCATTGCTTATTCATTACACTTGTTTGATAGACACACAGTTTTGTAAAACCTTCCTCAGAGGAAAAGATAATAGAATTTGCTCTTTATGTTGAAACTTTTGAATCTAACTCTGAGGTCTCAGAAATTCACAAACCAAAATCCCTACCTGCATAATTACTGAGAAGAAGCAGGGAAAACATAAGTTTCCCTAGAGAAGAGAAGATTGGTTAGGTATATAGCCAGCTGTTTCCCACAGCTCCCTGGTGAGGGTAATGATGGGAAGGTTAGCAAAAGGAACTAATTCAAGTTGCATGTGGATATGAGTGGTGTTTCTGGCACACCCTTGGCAGGGTTAATGCAGGGAACTGCTGAATTGGAGCTTCTGAAATCACACCAGCTAAGAAGTGAGTGTTTCCTGCCTTGAACATTTGTGGGAAACTCAGAAACCTATAGTGTGTTTTCTCAGACTCTCAGGAGCATCTCACAGGTTTTCCTGAGCCAGATTTCTAGCTCCTGTCATTCTGGAAATTGGCTCTGAGGAAGAAGATCTCATGAATCAAGTAGGGTATGGGTTTAGCCTGAAGTTCCATTTTATCTATTCTCAGAGCAGTTTACTAGCCTTTTCCCAGGAATTGGTATTGGGTTCCACAATAGAGATATATGAGACAAAAGTATTTTTGGCTCTTTGATAATAAATGTGATAAGCCCCCAATTTCCAGGTACTAGGTTGCCATAAATGGAGAAAGCCTGGGAAGTCTGCCATCAGTCATAGGTAGCTGAGCATGGTGGAGAATGATGAAGCCTCTTGCCCCTGAAATACCAGTTGGAATTGGGTCCAACTTGATCTGACTTTAGTCCATTCTTCTGAGACCAAGGCAATACAGAGATGCTATCACTTTACTCAGGGTGCCTCTGAATTTGTGGCAACATTATCATGGCTGCTTTTTCCTTCCTGCTACATGGGTGAAATAAGTTCTTTGTCTCCTAGACAACACCATCAAGGTGGTTTTGACTAAAATGCAACCATTTTCTGTTATTCCTGAAGCAGGGCCCTGGACTTTTCATTCAAAACCCCACATGTTAGAGAACACACATAGCAATAATTCTTGTTGAGAAAATGCTATGAAAACTCCAAGCTGTTAAGTCAACCAGGGTGATGTAAAGTGCAAGTTGTATTTTTATTGTCATTTTTTCTCAGTATATCTTCTTATAAATTGCTTTCCTGTACTTCTTAGGTAATTTTACTCTGAGTACTAGAGGTTTTCCATTCCAACATAAAAATGTAGAAGAGGAACTTTTGAGTTAAAAATTATTTTCACTTTTTTTGGGAAAAAAAAAAAAGCATGACTGAATCACTTTGACACAACAATTCCGCTATGTTTATCCTAACAAAATAAGATAGGTGCAAGAAGATACATGTGTCAAAACATACACATCAAATTATTTTTTCTACATTCATACCTACCTCTGTGCAGACACTATATATATTTCTGTAGATGTATTTGAGTCTACTGAGCCTAAATTTATAGCTGTGTTTATTTTTTTTATTTTAAATAATTTGTATATATATATTTCACATCATTGTGATCCCTGAGGGTCACCCACCTCTTCTCCTCCCTGGCAACTCCAGTTGGTCCTCTCTCCCAGTTGTGTACTTTCATTTGGTTGTCCATATACTAGTGAAACCATCTGGTTTCTGTCTTTTTCCTTCTGACTTGTTTCTGCCAATATGATTTCTTCTAGGTACATCCATGTTACCAAAAAATCATCAAATTTGTCATTTTTAATTGATGCATAATATTCCATTGTGTATCTAGACCACATCTTCATCCATTCATCTGTCTTGAGGCATTTGGGTTGTTTGCAGGTCCTTGCAATTATAAATAGTGCTGCAATAAACATCCGAGCACAGGTGTACCCACATTTGTACCCACACTGAGGTCTCCTTTGAGATTCCCAGCAGAACAATTGCTGGCAAAACCCTTCATGAGTTACAACTCAGAAATCCATTTTTGGCCACATCTATAGATGGCCAAAAAATGAAGAAAAACATAAACAGCTGGGACTACATCATTCAAAAAAGCTTCTGTTCAGCAAAAGAGACAACAGAAAAAAACAAAAAGAATCCCAATCGAGTGGGAAAAAATTTTTGCCCTCCATACAGTGATAAGGGTCTGATAACAAAGATACATAAAGAACTCACACAACTTAATAAAAACTAAACAAAAAAGCCCAGTTAAAAAATGAGAAGAAGATCTAAAAAGACACTCTCCAAAGAGGAAGCCCAAATGGCCAACAGGTACATGAAAAACTATTCAATGTCATTAGCAGTAAGGGAAATGCAAGTCAAAACCACATTGAGATATCACCTTACACCAGTAAGAATGGCCCACATCCAAAAAACAGACAGCAACAAGTGCTGGTGTGGCTATGGAGAGAAAGGAACACTCTGACACTGCTGATGGGAATGTAAACTGGTCCAACCACTATGGAAAGCTGTGTGGAGGACCCTCAAACTAATGAAAATGGAACTACCATTTGACCCAGCTGTGTTTATTTGTATATTCCAAATTTTTAGCAGCATTATGTCATGTGTGAGGTTCAAGAAGGGGAGATGCACCTATGCTGTCCTCTCTGGTCTGAAGCATTTTAACTTTTGACAAAAAGGTACCTATTCACTTGAGTAAATAAGGCAGCCAAAGCACTTACTGCTTGGCATATGTCTCTGGGTCCTCCTTTCAAGGAGACATTAGAACGTAATGTTGTCTGAATGTTTTAAAATACAAATTTGTACAAATTCGTAGCACTTTGTGCTCAGTTGTCTATTCATTTAGCAAGTGTGTTTTGAGGGCTTCACTTGTGCCAGGCATCCTGTCAGGCCAAGGATGCCAGGGTGAAGGAGAGACAGTCCCTGTGATCCCAGGTCAGGATGTAGGCAATGCCCACAAAAGGGGAAGAATTGTTGAACTTTCTTTTCTCTCATGCTGAAAATACTCTGCCTAGTTTTGGAAAGCTGATTGTGATTCCTTCTCCTCAGAGAAGCCGTGTGGTGACCCACCTTCCTTCCCACACACGATCCTGCAGGGACGCACCGGTTTGGAGATGGGTGACGAGCTGCTATATGTATGTGCTCCAGGCCATGTCAAGGGCCACCGTGAAACTGCCTTCACCTTGCTGTGTAACAGTTGTGGAGAGTGGTACGGCCTAGTGCAGGCCTGCGGGAAAGGTAAGCCACCCCTGAGGCTGGGCAACCTCCACACACCATAAGCTGTGAGCAGGGGGCTCCCCTTCTGCTGGCAGCATGCAGTGAGCACTTCTCCACAAAGGGCCCTTGTTCTGGAGGTGAGGACATCACTGCCTGGATTTTGTGCAGCATTTCAGAAGCACTAGGCTTTTCAGTCTTCCATGCAGGAAGTAAAAGGTCGAAAACCTCTCTTCTCTGAGGCTAGAGTTGACCTTTTCTAGCCTATGTAACCGGTAACTTGGTCAAGATGAAAGGTCAGTGGTGAGCAACAATGCTTAGGGTAAAACTGAAAGGGGTGCTATGAATGCAGGAGAGGAAGCTCAGCTTCCAGCTTCCCTGAGTAAGGAGATGGGGTGCCACCACCTAAGAGTTGTGCTGTGGTTTGCAGCAAGAGTATAGGAATCCATGTGTGGCTCTAAACCCTATAATCCAGTCCTGCTCCCTCATCCCCGAGCAACCACAGGGGTGGAGGTGGAGGGTAAGGTAGTTCTAGTCCCTGGTCCATTACCTGTGCCAGTGCTGTGGTCTGAATATTTAGTTGAAACAGAAAAGACTCACGCTGGGCATGGAGTCCTCTAAACCTGAAGTGATTTCCCCATTCCATCATCATAACACACACAGGAGCCCCAGATTTCTGTAGTCTGCCTCTGACCAGCCCTTTTCAGAGGTGGGGGGGGTGGAGTTTCAAGTCACAGAAATCACTGTCTCCTGCCACAGCCAGGTCTAGCCTCCCCACCTGACCTGGGCTTATGACCCCTACATCATGTGGTGAATGGTTCCCTGACTTCACAAGGCTCCTCTTACCCTAAGGCTGCTCCAGGGACCTCCTTCCTGGGCTCCTACAACATCTGGGTACTAAGCTGAGAATGATTTTATATAGGAAGATGACTCCAACACCATAGTGTTACTGTATTTATAAGACCCTCCGTGCCTGAAAGGTTCTGCAAATCCAAGCATGGTGAAACTAGGGTCCTAGCTGGTCTGTGAGACTCATGCCCCTTGTGGTCTTAACTGCTCTTGACTATTTACTTCTCCAACATACTGGTGAAGAGTTGGCTGGCTTTGATTTTGTGACTGTCACTAACTATGCTGCCATGTCTGTTCTTGCCCATGTCATCTGGTCCACAAGGAACACATTTTTGTTGGTTCCTGGGAGTGGAATTGCCACTCACAGGGAAGGTGTGTAATCAGCGTTAGTGGCTGCTGCTGGAGAATCATCTGAACTATTTGGACCAATTTACACACCAGCTGTGTCTGAGAGCTCTTGTTTATCTCCTCACCAACTTTCAGGATGGTGGGACTGTTACATTTTTGTTAATGGAGCAATTAGTCTGTTAATTGAGCAATTAGTCTGTGATGATTTGTAGTTGTACTGTTAACTTCCCGAGTGATGGTGAAGTTGATCATATTAATTGGGCAGTAGCATTTCCTCCATAAAGTGTCCTTAATGTGCTACAAATATTTCTGCCCATTCTGTGGCTTTTCTTTCCCCCCTTAGAGTCTCTGTCAATGAACAGGTTTTTATTATTGTTATTGTTGTTGTCTATTTCACTATTTCTGGAACTCTCTGTGGCCCACTAAAATTACCTTTTGTAGTCATTAATGGACTGATTAGTGAAATACAATGAAAAAGAATAAATGAAACGAGTGAAAAGGGATATTGCATCTATAAACAATTTTTTAATGAAAGGGCCCTAAAAGAACCTTGTCAAATTGTTACAAAACCTAAAACCTTCTTCTCACTCAGCCTGCTTGTTTTGTTGCTTGCTAATAGCAAAAGTTACAGACTGTCACACGTGCAAGAAGCAATCTGAGCAGTTGCCTAGCACTTGCATCTTCACTTTCATCTTCCCTCTGGCTGTGGGTCTGGCAGGCAGAAGCTCCTTGCCAATTCTGATCCTTCACCTGTCTGAGAACATCAGACCTAAGCCCAAGTTTCCTGTTTTCTTGAATGTGTACCTCCAAAGCGGACCTGGATCCACCCTGAGATGGTTAATAAGCTGGCTGTGTTTCTGGTGAAGGCTGAAGCTGCACCAGCCCAGGAGCCACACCCACCAGCCAAATGGACTGTTTACTGGCCCCAGTAGAATGAGAACTAAATGCAGGTTTTGTGTGTCTGAAATGGTGTTTATTTTCTCACTGCAAGGCAGCTGCTAGGCAGGAATTCTGGTTTCTATACTTGGCTGGGCATACAGACTGCTACAGTTTTCATTACTCTGTAGATTGGACATTGAGGGTATCTGTGTCATTATAAGATTTGTGTGTGTTACAGAATAGCTTCACCAGGTATTTCACGCCATCTTTGTACAATTGTTTTTCTGGGAACATCACGTTTTGATTAAGGAATTGCTTCAAACTGGAGAAATACAATCTAGGGAGAATGGGCCAGACAAGTTTTGGAGTTGGATCCAAGTAGATTTGGATAACAGCTCCTCCTTGTACTGGCAGATTGGCCAGTCATTCATTCCTCGTTCCACGTCCCTTCATTTGGCAGGGTTCTGGGTGCTGTGTATACAAAGTAGAGCAATCCTAAAGGAAACTCTAGTGGACCAGGTGTTTCAAAGGAGACAGAATAGTGGTAGATGATGTAGTTAGAAAGGAAAACTGGGAAATGAGATGTCACAGAAGGTAAAATTTTAAGTATGTGTTTCCAGGTGGAAGAAGTGCCCAGTGGGTTCAAAGACTGCAGGAAATCAAGTAAATGAATGCTGTGTGAAGTATGCACTGATCCACAGTGTAAAGAGGTTCTGGTCACCCTGTATGTTCAGTGAATATGAGGAGAGCAGCACATACCTGAGCCACACCACACTGAGTACATTTCTTGACTTCCCTGAGCTTTAATTTGCTCATGTGAAAAATAAAGGATACTGTTTAGCACATAGTTACCCCTTGTGGTTCCTGCAGGTACAACGCTTAGAATGTGACCTGAGATATGGCCTGGGCTCAAATGAATGTTCACTCTTTATCTTTTTACCTTCATGCTCACCAGAGGGATGCAGGCTTTTAAACCAGGATCTCAAGGACTTTGACCGTGACCTGGCCCTGCTTCCTGTGGCCTTGTGAACTCCAGACCCCTCTTCTTACACCAAATAATCAAAAGCAGTCTGTGACTTCTACTGTCTGCTATCTGGTGAGAAGATAGTCTTTGCCATCAGACTCCTAAGACTCTGGAGACCAGCAGTTGGCCTTCTAGAGACACAAGCCATTTGACTTTAGGGCCCCAAGAGACCTGAGGGGGGCAGCTGCTGACTCTAATGTGTGGCTCCCAGGCATTTCACACATGTGTCTTCAGCTGCTTCCTCTTCCCAGGAGCGCTTATCTCCTTTGTACTGGGCCCACCTTAGACCTATATGCCTTCACCTTTACCAAGAAATTTCCTTATATTTCCCTGTGAGATGTTGGCCTCTCCTCCAAGTTTCCTAGCAAAAACTTCCCATAGATGATGTCCTAAAAACTCCTCGAGCTGGGCATGGTGGCATGTGCCTGTAAGCAACAGCTTATGGAGTTGCAGCTGGGACCGAGGATCACAGTTCAAGTCCCACCCAGACCAACACAGCAAGACCTAGTCCCCCAAAAATAGCTGGGCATGATGGTGCATGCCTATAATCTTAGCTACTTGAGAAGCTGAGGTTGGGGATTACTTGAGTCCATGGTACCATGGGCAACGTGAGCCTGGAGTTCCACGGGCAAAATGTAGCAAGACCTAGTCTCAAAAAAACAAAACAAAACAAAAACCAAACTCCTCTACTGAGATGACAGTAGGGTCCCTCACAACTTCTTCAGCCACAAGACCCTTAACTTGGGGGTCAAGACTCAAAAGAACCTGGTGCTGAGATGGGTTTGATCTCAGAGAGTTTGAGGTTTAGGGGCTCAGAGATTTGCTAATACTTTCTGTTCCAGCTTCGCAGTATGTGGACATTTGAAGACTGGCTTGGGGGGTTGGTTAGATTCTCCCAAGGCAGAACCTATTCAGTTGTACCTAGTTTGGAGAGAGAGGAAGGGAGTTAAGGAGGCAGACTAAGTGAACAGAAGGAGTTAAGGCTGTGGTCTCAGCTGGATTCTTGCTTTGTTGGATCCCATGGAGTGCTGGAAGGCATGAATTGGACCACAGGATTGTTCTCACTTGGAAAACCAACCTTGAGTTCTTCCAAATTAGTCATTGACTGCGGGCTGCTGGGCATGGAGTGTATGGGCATGTAATTTCCCAAAGAAGGCTCCTGTTCCACCAAAGGCAGCTCTCTAGAGAAGGGAATAGCTGTGAACTGCTGGCTGCCCCAACTCCCAGGAGCTGGGCCGTGGGCATGCTTGCTCAGGCATGGGCGGGAGACCAGCAGCATCCACTAGAGTAAAGACTATAATTGCTCATTAAAGCATCAATTTGCTGGAGCAGGGTTGTTTTTTTTTAATCTGTTAGTAAATTGAAGACTGCCTGCTGAGCTTACTAAATTTTAAGCTTTATAAAGATGATCGGAAATGAAGTCATGGTAATGATGCTGCTGATGACTTAAAGTTGATCAGCAGCATATAATTCTGAGTGGGTGAGAGAATGGCCCACACAGGACAGCACCCACTGCCTGACTGTAGATTCGTCACATGAAGGTCTAACCTCAGTGGTGGTGGGGTCTCTCACTTGAGCACAGGAATCCTGGCCTTGACTCTTAACTTGGGTGCATGTGGACTTATTTAACTGCCATCTTCACCCCTCTGGGCATTGGTATTTCTCTAGTCTGGGATTCTAGAGTCTAGGTGTGGGTCTGAACATTTTGTCTTCCATGCTCCTGTCTGAATCCACACATCTTCTTGGTTTCCATTCCCAGGTGGGCACCAGGAAATGTCTACCATGTCTCTGTCATGTCTCCATATCTAGCTATAATTGGTTGGTGGTCTAATTTAAAAAATAAATCTCATACATTTGCTCACTGAGCAAGCATGCAGCAAACTTCTGTGCTTTCATTTGGTTTCCATTTGGACTTCTTTTATTATTTATTTTATTTAAATGGCGGTTGGTCCCCTTGGGTATGCCCCCTATGCCCATGATCCTCTGGTCACTCCAACTCCTCTCTCATTGCTATTGTTGGACCAGGTCTAGCCCATTGGCCTCTTCCTTTTCTGAAGCAATGTTCTTCTCCTGAGCAAAGATCTGTGTTCCTGGGGCATAGTAGACCATGCTGCTTCAATTTCTTTGTGCCATGCAGCCAGTCCAAGCTCCTTTGGAGCCTATCAGTGCCTCCTCATTCTTGCTGGATGTCTCCTCCATTTTGGTTTCAGTTCCATTTTGTTGCTTCTTCACCTTGTATTTCTGGCCCCTGGCTTAAGGTGTCTGTCTCCCAGCCCTTTTGGTAGGGAAGTTCCTCCATGGAGACAGACACCAGCAGATGGTTGGTCCTGCTTGGTTTGCCGCTCCACCTTGGGACCACTGCCACATCTCTGTGGCCTTCCTTCCCTGTGGTGAAGGAGAGTGCCTTGCTCTCAATGTAGGCAGCTCTGGATTTCAACTCGCTAGATTTCAACTCCCAGGCCCCAGCAACAGTGCAGGTATAACTCTGTGATAAGTCATCAGTATATCTGGTCAACACAGTCCTTTGTCCAGTGCTTCCTTCGATGCTCTTCTTGGATCCTGCCCAGGAGATGGGTGTGTCCAAGGTCTTTATTCATTCCCTGACCTCTTCTGTGTCTGAAGCTGGTTCATTAGTATTTTTCTTGTTCCTGGTGGAGAATGGCTAGAGTGGGAGTAAAACCAGAGGGAGGTTGTCCCCCCACCCCTGCCAAGCCTGCGCCCCAGAAGTTCTTTGTACCTGGGCAGGGGTTCCCCTGCCCAGGGAACCTCCCAGGTGCAGGTGCTGATGGGGGACAGTGCATCCAAGTCCCCCAACTCAAAAGGGGCGCAGGCCACATGCAGTCTCCGGGGAGCACATTTCCATTGACTCTTTATTATGCGCAGCCTCTATCCATCTTCAAGGTTATGTTTTATTTCTGACCACTTATACTCTAAGCATAGTTTCTGACTCCCAGACCTCCAAGTGGCCCCAGAGTTGGTGTCTCTATGGATCCCACTTGTGGCCTTCCCAAGGGGCCCTGTGCTTGCCTTGGCAGACTGTCCACCCCCCACTCACTGTCTTGGCCTCACATTCTCTTTAGCACCAATGCTATCACCAGGCTTCAGCACTCTGTGTTCTGTGACTTCTGACCCCAGTTATAGACAAGACTATATATCCTTGTCTTCATGGTTAGGATAAGAGACCTCAGCTGCTGGCAGGAGCATCACAAGACAGATTTCATTTAATCTTCACAAAGCTTGAGAGTAGGAATAACTAGCTCTGATTTGCAGGCGAAAAGGGAAGTCCAGAAAGGTTCACCACACAGCTAGGAAGTAGTCATGACATAACCCACCATATTTTTTTTCAGTATCTGATAATATGGTAACTCTGTGCTCTTTCCGCCTCCTCTGAACCTCACTGAGAGCAAAGCATAAGGGTGGCAGTGTGCCAGGCTGATGGCCAACCAGTTGTTCCCGCAGTAAGTTCCTTCAGTCTTTTCCTCTCATTTCTAAAGACTTTCTTTTGTTTGCCTAAATTAACTTCAGTTTCTTTTCTTCATCATTTGGACTTTCCTGCCTCCACAGGAGAAACCATGAGACGGAAACTGAATTTAGAATTCCCTTGTCAATATTGCCTTATTTGTTCAGAGGTTCATTGAGTCAGTGGTTATTTCTGGCTTGTCTGGTTGTCTTTTTTTAAATCGCTATTTTTAAAGACTGTGGAGTTAAGACCAGAGGGAAAAAGAAGGTAGGTATGTCTGAGCTTCCAGAAATGTAACAAAATGAGAGAAAGACAAGAAGTGGCAGCTCTGGGAGAGCCCAGGATTCTGGCCTCTGCCCAGGGGTAGGTACTTCAACCCTGGTCATATCTCACCCCAGTAAATACAGACAAGTGCACAGGCAAGGCTCTTCCTTTTACTCTTGAGTTCTGTATGTGGTCTTCTGTTTTCAAAAAATAACAGTTAAATATAGCACCCCTAGGGAATGACCTGATTTTGCCAAGAAAATCCACAAAGTTTACATTTCCGGGACTTGTTGGTCTAAATTGAGGGCCCCAGGTTATGTTAGCACAGATTTCAGGGAGAGTGTGGGGAGGGGAGAAAGCTATGGATGAGTAGATGATTAAGGAGGTGAAGACTCAGGAAAGCAGAGGGGAGGTGAGAAAAATCACACCTCAACAGGCAGAAGGTTGGGCTTCTTCATGTGGACAAAATTCAATTTTTAATTGAAATTCAGTGTATAATAAATGACTACTACTCTTGAGAAGAAAAGCAAGCTTGTGATATATATTCATGAATAGATTACTTATAAATAATTGCTGTCCTTGTCTTTACTTGAGGTTCTAGGAAAATTGCAGCATATGAGGGCTTATTCCTAAGACAACACTTTGACTTGTGAACCTGGAGAGAAAGAAAATCAGGGCCCTGGTGGGGCTACCATAGTGAAGATCTAATCCGAGGGAGCACAGGAGGCAGAACATTGAACACACACACATACATACACACACACACACACACACACACACACAGAACTCACACTAATTGTAGGGGTCCAGGTTAAGGCAGGTCCACTCACAGGCTGTCAGCTGACCTTTCCTGAATCCTCAGTTCTAACATTCATATTTGAAACCAGTGTTTGCCTTCCAACTTCCTGGCATGGGATTCATTTCAGGGGAAGAGGAGGAATTTAGCAGACATTGATTATGCCCATACTGGAACAAAGAGCTCTATTATCATTCTTTGCTACCATCACAAATTGAAATATTGCTCTGGTTGATGATACCCAGACTGAATCAAGTTTTATCAAAACAGGCTATCAAAAGTAAAAATAATCCTTAAGCTATGTGGAAAATGTAGTGGTTACCAGAGGGGGTGAAAGGGTGAGGGAAGGGAAGGTGATAGGATATTGGCACTGTGGCTTTGGGGGGGGTGGCTAAGTGAAGCATTTGAATACAGGGAGGTGTGACATTCTGGTCTCAGAATTATATGGCTATATAAATATTGGAAAATAAATAAAATCTGAGAAAAATAAAACTTACTTCTACTACTCACTTCTTCACACCCCCATTTCTTCATTCAGCGTTTTAAAGTGAAGCATCTGCTATGTGTCAATCACTATGTTGGATATTGTAGATACAGGCTCCTTCATAGTCTGAAAGTAGAATGTTCCTACTGTAGTGTCACACCAAGCACAGGTGGCTGCTGTTCTCCTCGTGCCAGTGAGTAACACATTATCCCCAAATGAAACTAGGGTCTAGTTTTAAGCACATCAGCTCTTACCCCATCTCTGGAATATTCTTGGTCAATCCCTGTATTATATACACCTTTCATTTTACCAGTAAGAACCCGTTTCTAATAACTACCTTGGTAGTTTATAGATCACTGATGTCACCAACAGAAAAATATTTCAGATAGTCAGGGTGCTAATTAGCAAATCAATAGTTTGATTAGGATATAGATAATAGAAGTACTTATAGTAACCACATCTAAGGGTGAATTTTCTGATGAGACCATTAACTATCCACATCTGGGTTATGAATTCTTCATTGAAATGTCAGCAGCAATTACTTTACAATTTAGCATAACACACTGATAATATCGGAGTATTCTTGAAGTATTTCAAAGCACAGACTTCCTATGAAGAATAAATGCTTACTGTCTGCATAACTGACAGCTTAACAAAATCTAGCACTCTTCAGTTACATTTCCTTTCCCCAAAGAGAATAGATATTTTTTGTCTTTTACTGTTAAATATTGAGGTAAAATTTTAGACAAGCCCCATTTGTTCTTGTGTGTGATTTCTCTTTTCTGCCTAGATATTAGCTGAATTATTTCTCTGCTCTTGACATTCTGTAGTCAAATCCTGTATCAGTTTTTCCTGGAACATCTTGATTGATTTCCTGGAACTTTCAATTGTTGAAATTTATATTTAAGAGTAGGATAAATATAAAGTGTTTCAAAAATCAAAGGTTATAGAGCTTAATGAATTACCATACTATAAACACACCTATATAATCATCACCCTCATCAATAAGTAAGATAGCTTCAGCATCCTAGTATTCTCTTCTCATCCATACGTCCTTGAGAAGAACCATTATCTAGGCTTCTCAAACTATGGGATACAATTTCCCTGATTTAACTTTTATCTCAGTGGGTACACAGAGTATTAATCTTGTATATGACTTCCTTTACCCAAAGTTACATCTTTGAGACATATTCTTGTTGTTCCAAGAAGCTGTAGTTCATTGTTTTTTTCTTTGCTGCAGAGTATTCCATTCAATTCCAGTAATGAGCCTTTTGTATTGTTTCAAACTGGGACTGTTATGAGAACATTCTTGTATAGGTCTTTTGTTGTCCATGTTGCATACATTCCTCTTAAGTCTATACCTAGAGTTAAGTTACTGGGTCACATGTTCAATTTTAGTAGATAATAACCAACCATTTTTCAAAAATGGTTGGACCAGTTTAATCTCTGACCATGTGTGAGAGTTCATAAGCCAACAATAAATTAGTATTGTCAGCCTCCTGAGTTTTTAGCCATCTATTGTGTGAGGCTGTACCATCTTTTAGCTTTAATTTTCCTGATTCTTAATGATATTGAGTCTTATATGTTTATTGATACTTGAATATCTCGTTTGTGAAATATTTGCCTATCTGATTCTCTTGGTATTGTCTGTTTATTTCACAGTGACTTGTAGGAGTTCTTATATTATTCTAGATTACAGCTCTTTTGAGGCTTAGTTGTATATACCTTGTCTAAGTAAGTTGCTTTTTCATTTTTTTTTTGTGGTAACTAGGAGGAACAGAATTTTAACATAGCCTAATATGTTAATTCTTTACTCTTTAAAAAAATTGTCATAAAAGGCATATACAGAAAAACTTAGCATTTAGCCATTTGTAAGTGCATAATTCGCTGGTGTTAAGTATTTTCACCTTGCTGTACAACAGCTCTCCCAAGCCTTCCCATTTTATAAAAGTGAACAATTCCCTTTTTCCTCTTACCCAACCCTGGTACCCACCATTGTGCTGTTACTATGAATCTGATTACTCTAGGTGCCATGTCAAAATGGAATCCTGCAGTGTATCTTTTTGTGATTGGCTTATTTCACATGCCATATTTTCAGGTGCATAGGTGGTGCAGTGGTAGAATTCTCACATGCCATATCACACAATGCAGTGTTCCACCATGCATTGTATATGACAGCAGTCCTTTCCTTTCAAAATTAATTTTGTGTATCTTAAAAATCAGACTTAGTAAGTATTCTTACTTGTCCAGTGTCTAAGGACATATCTTGTTGATTTTTGGCAAATGATTTTCTGAAATTTCTTATTTATTTATTTATTTATTTATTTGGCTTATTTGTTTGTTTATTATTTATTTATTTATTTATTTGACTTATTTGTTATTTATTTATTTGTTTATTTGTTTGTTTGTTTATTTGAGACTATGTCTCGCTATTTTTGCCCATAGAACTGTAGGCTCGCGGTTGCCCGGGGTACTATGGACTCAAGTGATTCCCAGCCTGGAAAACTTCCCAGGTAACTGGGATTACAGGCGCACGCCACCATGCCCAGCTGTTTTTTTTTTTTTTTGGAACTAGGTCTCCCTACGTTGCCCTAAGCGGGGCTTGCAGTGATCCCCAGTTCCGGGTGCAGCTTCCTAGACTGCCGCTTAGAGGCACACGCCGCCATGCCCAGCCTGAAACTTCCTTTTTAAAAAAATAAAGGAATCATGTTTTCTTGGAATAAACCTAACTTAGTGTGATATATTAACATTGTTAATATATTGCTGAACTCACTTTACTGATACTAGCATATTATGAATTCAATTTTATTTAGGACTTTTCCATCTATTTAGTGAGGTTGGCAATATTACTTTCTCATCATATGCTTGCCAAGTTTTCATACCAAGGTTGTTCTGGACATATAAAATAAACTGGGATGTATTTCTTCTTTTTCTGTAATCTGGAAGATTTTGTGTAAGATTGGAATTATGCTTCTAAATATCTGGAAAATTAATTGTCAAAGCCACCTGTGCCTGAAGCTTTCTAAATGTAGATTAATTTCATTAATATTAGTGAATATTTTTCTACTACCTGTGTCACTTTTGATAATTTTTATTTTTCCCAAAATTTTATCTACTTCAACAAAGTTTTTCATTTTGGGAGCCATTGAGTTGCCAGTCTTGTTGTTATTTCTAACATTTAAAATCTGTTGTGATGCCTCCTTTATTCCTGGTGTTTTTCACTTGCATTCTCTATAATGTTTCCCAGTTTGTCCTACTAGTGGCTTATTAATGTTATTAGTCTTTTTTTTTTAATGTGTTGATCTCTATTTTTTTATTTTATTAATTTATGTTCCTTTAAAATCTCCTTTACTTCTTTGCATTTACCTTACTCTTTCAGTCCAGCTCCCTGGGTTAATGTAATTTTAAGCCTTTCTTATTTCCTAACATAATTATTTAAAACTATAACTTCCCTTTTGAGTACAGTTTTTGCTGCTTCCCTCAAGTTTTGCTATATCATATTTTCATTATCATTCTGTCATTTGTACTGTAATTTCTCTTTTGATCCATGACTTATTTAGAATTTATTCAATTTCCATACTGTGGAACTTCATAGTAGATTTTTGTCTACATTAATTTCACCATGACTTGAAAACATATGTGTGATTCAAATCTCTAAAATTTGTTTGTATTTCTTTTGTTTTTGTAAAATAGCCATTTTTGTAAAGGTATTCTGTACATACTTAAAAAAGAGTCTTTATTCTGCAGTTGTTGGATGTAATCTATGTGTGTCAAATATGTCACATTAGTTAATTAGCATGTTCAGATAATTCTGACCATATTGTCTACTTGTTCTAATTGTTAATGACTGAGATTTTTAAAATATTTCTTTATGACCATGGATATATCTATTTTCTCCTTTTAGTGCATATAATTTATACTCATATACTCAGAGTCTTATTAAGTATCTATAAAATTAGAATTATCTTTCTAGTGAGCGGAAACATTTATCTTTATGAAATTCCCTCTTTATCACTAGTAATATTTTTTTCCTTGAAAATCTTCTTTGCTTGTTGGTCTTTTCATGTCACATATTTTCTCTTTTACTTTCAACTTCTTTCTGTATTTGTATTTAAAGAATTCTTTCTGTTGCTTAATTACTCCTTCCTAGTAAGGTTCTTTTACCTTTCCACATGTCTCTTCCTTTCATCCAGAAGAGGGAAGAGGAGCTAAAGTGGTATGTAGTTCGACTTTTGTTAGTTTAAAAATACCTGGACTCTGCTTTTTCTTTAGAAATAATGTTAAGTGATAGTGTATGTGACCTGTATACCACAACATCCTGGCATTTTGGTTCCATCTAGAGGAGTTAACTATGCAGGTTACTGGTCTGTTTTTTTCCCACTTACTTTGCATTACTCTGTGATCCCTTGATACTCTAGTATAATTTTTGAAGGGCAAGTGTGAGTTAGGAACTGTTCTTCTCTGTTCTGTTCCAGAATCTTCTGTTTCTTCCCTTGGTAACTAGTTTTTGCAATATGTTGGAATATATTGTGCCCTCTTCTGTGACAGGCTGGGAAAACTTCTTCCTAATATGCAATTTAGATTCCTCATTTTATTTTTGCCCCCCCCCCGTAGATTCCTCATTTAAAAATTCATATTTAATAAGTCTGGTTATGTTTATGTGTCTTTTTTTTTATTGTGGAGTCTCCTCATTTTGATAGGCATAAGCAGGGGAATTATGTAATGCAGTTTCAACAGAAACACTTAAATATTTCCAAGTGTAGCAGAGAATCTTCTCTAGTGATAAGATGCTTTTTGCTTATGCTCTCAATATATATGCAAGAGGCCTGGAGTGTAAGTGATGATGCAGAAGAAGAACCCAGATAAAGGGAGGAGCAATCAGCCAGAACAAAGAAGCACATAGAACTGGAGTTGTTGGAGCTGAAAAATGGGGTGTGGGGAGAAGAGACAGGGAAGAAGCTAAGACAAAGGTTATGGTGACATATCAAGGCAACAAATACTTGGGGCTACTAGAACCTCTTGAGTATCCCTGTGCTCACACTTCCCTTCAGCTGTTAGCTGTTTGGATAGAAGTGCAGCGAACTATTAGCCATGTTAGTCTTGGCAACTCTGGGGGTTACAAGAAGATGGACTGTGAGAAAAATGAGGGAGCACTCCAACTTACTGCCTACCTGGATATGGCCTCTCTGCTGGTTATCCCATCTGAAAGGACAGTCTTTGGCAAAACTCTGCAAATGTTGGTTCCTTTCATCACACTGGTTGAGGCCAAGGCCAACAGCTTATTTACACACAACTGTCAACGAGCTACAGTTGATGACCTGAAAGGAAATGAATGCCATTGCAGAGTTTATGCAACAACCAGAAATGAGAAAAGTTTTATGGTATAAAACAGAACTATTTGTGGACTAATGATGGTCTTGAGCTGCACTGAAGTGGCAAAGAAATATTCCCTAGTAAAATAATGTGTGTTAAGACATCTTCCATTGCAGATAGTGTGTGATTTCCAGACAATAGAGGCTTCTTGAGGAAAAGCAGGTCTTGGGGAGACCTGATTCCTGACTTTCCCCATTATGAAAGGGGGCTGTGTTCTAGAACACAGACAGATTCATCCTCAGCAGCAGAACCTCTAGGAGACAACTGGCAAGTCGATATTGTTTTGCAGAAATAATCATTTATAGGCCATAGAATATCTTTTTATAAGTAACAAACAAATTAGCTGTGGCAGATTTGGGGCACAAATGCCCTGTTGGATGTGTGTGGAATGCCACGTTTCTCTGCATTGGGACTTAATTTTGAATGAGGGGTTCCCTTGATGGAAGTTCTACTGGAGTGCCCTGTTAAGTCAGTAGGTGGGAGAGAACCAAGGAGAGGCTGGGGCAAGCACAGATGTTCTCACAGGTTGAATTAATTTATTCACTTGTGTGTGAGGGGTGTATGGGGGTGCATGCCCATGTGTCAAGTCTGTGAATTCAGCTAGCCCTTCAAGTTTAATAATTTTTCAGAAGGTCTCTGAGATTTCATAAGGAATTACGGTAATTTGTCCCTCATAACTTAGAAGTGAGACCATAGTCCTCCTGTGTTTTGGGGCAATAATGTCTCTAAAAATCTTTGTCCTGAGCAGTATGAGGCAGAGATTAAGAGAATCTTGGGGTGATGAGCTATTGCAGATTTTCCCTTATTTTTTCCCAGTGCCATTTACTCCTTCAGTCAGTCAAAGGTATCTATAAGTATACCTATGATGGGCTGGGGATCATTATACTCTAGAGGTACAACGTTGTGCTCCTTGTTCTTAATGTAATGCATCGCTAATATGTTTGTTTTTTCATCCTACCAGACCACTCACCCAAAATTCAATATCTTAAAAGAACATTCAATATTGTACTCCACTTCATGTGTCAGCAGTTTGGACTTGGCTCAGCTGGGTTATTTTTTTTTTTTTAATTTTATTTATTTTTATTCTTTAAATCACAATCTCAGTAAATGGTTTTGGAGATACCTCCCTCCCCTCAGTTACCCCCTCCATTCTCTCACACCCCACTCTTTGTTGTTTGCTAATCTGTGTTAAGTCATTAGTCTCTTTCTTTCTTGTGGTAGTGTTCTTTCATTGTGTGAGGGACTGTGTTCTTGGAACCAGGCAAGCCTTGATTGTAGGTTTTCAGTCTTAAGTTTGCATTGGGCAGCCAGTCTATATTTATTTGTGGTCTGTCCATACTTTCTCGTTGGAGGCTGTCTTCTCCAATCCCATCTCTGTTGTTTTGCTGCTTTACCTTATGGTGCCGGCATCAGATTTAGGGGGTCTCACCCCCAATGTTGGTGAAGAAGTTTCTCTGTGGATATAGGCATCTGTTAATGGCCATTGTAGATCATCTCCTCTACCTCAGCTTGCAGCTTTGCTGTGGGACTGATGCCCCCAGTCTTTGGTCTTCCTCTCCTCACCCATAGTGTATGGAGGGACGCCTTGCTCTCCTAGAAGGCATCTCTGAAATGAGGTCTTGGGTCTTCCAGACCCAATGAGTGCATAGGTGCACTTCGTGACATCGTGTTTCCATAGTTGCTTCTTCTGTCTCGCGTGCACTGGTTCTCTTGATTATCCATCTGCTGTGTCCAACTCAAGCTTGTGAGCTGCATATTTACTTGTCCCTCACCAGTTTTATGATGGGGTTTGTGTTATATATGTTCTTGCTCCTCCTGAAGATTAGCTGGAGAGTGGAATGGAAGGGGCATCCTGTTCCGCCACCCCACCCCACCCCCACCTGCCAGTAGTGCCAGTACCTCTCTGAGTGAGGGCAGGGCCCAGATGTCCATGCATGTGCTGTCCCAATCCCCCCCTTGAATGGGACCCTGGGGCAAATGCCTCGGCTGATCTGGGCTGCAGATGGCTGCCCCATGCTACAACCACCCACTGGTGGATGAGGCTAAAAACCCACCCGGTCCCCCTCCCAGGCCCTCCAGGCTTGGGGGGGCTTACCCCAGGGTCTTCACCTTTGCTCCCCACTGGGTAGGGGCAGCAGGCGAGCATACCAGGCTGAGCCAGCTACCCCAGAAGGGGAGCAGCTGGCCTATACCCCACTGCACCCTCTGAAACAGAGGATGCTACCTCACTGAGGCCTCCCATCTAAGCATGGGGACATGGATGGGGTGCGGCCCCTCCTACCCGAACCCAAAGCAGAAGGGGCAGATCCTCAGGCCACACAGAGCAGCAGGGCTGAGCTGGCTACCCTGGAAGGTTATTCTTCTTGCCTTAGCTGAACTCACATGGGTGTAAGTCAGCATCCATGTTGGCTGGAACTGGCTGGCATAGGATGGCCTCAGTTGGGCAGTTCCCTTCCCCATATAATCTTCCATCTTCAGCAGACTATCCCAGGCCTGTTCAGTTGGCAAGAAGCAAGATTCCAAGGAAGAAAGAGGAGGCAGACAAGGCATGCAGTATATCCATAGGTCAGACAGGTGCCAAGGTCAGTCCAGATTAAGAGGTAAAAATACAAGTACCACTTCTTGGAGAGAAGAGCAGTGTGATCACCAGAAGGACTTGATACAGAGGCGAGGAGACATTTGTGGTCGTTTTAGCAATCTACTACAGCCAGTCACTATACACATATGAACAAGTAATCTAACGCACATTATCCTAAGGCCAACTATTTCAGGCACAGTCTTAAACTCCATCTGGGTTCAGTATGACTGATCTATATGCTCTGGATACAATTTAGAAAAAAAGCTTCATCATAGTGGTATTTGGTTTCACTGTGTTTTAAAGAAAGAGTGAGACTTCTATTCACCATGATAAATGGGAATTTGTGTACACAAAAGCTCTGGGATTCACCAGGATAAATCTTAAGACTAGGGGATTTTATAACACATATTCCTTGAGAGCAATGACTAGCTTACTCACCTGTGACACCAAGTTCTAACAGTGACAATAGGTGACTCCAAGTAAAGTTTTTGAATGAAGGGTTAATGAAGTACCTGGAATCATGGTGAAACAAAGAATGAGGAGGTATGATATTACAATGAATGTGCAGGGAGGCAGCCTGGCCAAGGCTGGGAGCTTATATTTGACTTCTACAAATTCCATACACATCATGCACATCATCTAGCTGGCTGATGTGTATTTTATCTGGGAAATTGTGAGTAGGACATCATGATGTGGAAAAGTCTCCTGAAATAATTACTGGGCTGTCATGTTTTAAACATGAAGCATGCATGTGTTTGAAGTTTATCAAAGCTGTTTGCTCTTCATCCATGGTCTTTCATTTTTGGCTAAGAATGCAAATGGGTGGGCTTCAGTTTTAGGAATGTATCAGATAGAATACCAAAATTTGTTATTCTGTGAGTTATTAAATAAACAAGACAAGGAGTCATTCCCTTAGGATCATCAGAACTAAGTCAGATGCCCACTAATCCAATTTCAGAGCCCAGAAATGTATGTACCACATGACAAGTCAGCATTCTCTCCAGACCTTGGTTCTGGAGATCTTTGCATTTTGTGCTTTCTAGCTTGCACAGTGAAGTTTGGGGCAGTGGGGAGCAAGAGGGAAGGGATCTGTCTACCCATGGAACATTTCTGATACCGTATGTGAGGTTGTTTCTTCTGGGTGTCCTACAATTCAAGTCAGTTCTAACACTGATCTCCTGGAGTTGGTGCAGATATCACAGGCTAAAGTCCCACAAGACTGTCCCTACTCATGTTCTGGGTCTCCCTCCCTTCTGGCTAGCCAGGTATAAATCAGAGGTTCTCATGACCCCTCCTGAGATTTGGTAATTTTCTAGGACTGTTCACCAAACACAGATCCTTCTTACTCAGCTGGAAAAGTACTTCACAGCACCAAAGACTCAGGAGTCTTACAAAGAGCCAATTGCTCTTTTCAAAGACACATTTTTACTTAATTCTATGTACAAGTCAGAAAACAACAGGTCAATAATTTATCAAAAAATAAAAAAAAATTGTTGCAAGCAAGCAAATTAGGGCAATATTAACCATGTTGTAGTGAAAGGCTGTACTATGTGAGAAATTCAGACAAAATTCATAGTAGAGAACTATAATAAACAAATGTAAAAAACAAAAGAAGAAAAAGAAGAAATTTTGTAACCAAGGCCTGGAACGGTTCATGCCTGTAAGCTTCAGCCTATGAAGCGGCAGGGGCTAGGGATCACAGTGGCGTGCGCCTGTAATCCCAGCTACCTGGGAAGTGAGGCTGGGGATTGCTTGAGTCTGTGGTACCCCGGGGAACGAGAGCCACAGGCAAAAATAGCGAGACCTAGTCTCAAAAAAAAGAAAAGAAATTTTGTAACCATGCAAGTCAAGAAGTAAAACCTTGTCAGGACCCCAAAACCCTGCTTGTGCCCTGGCTGTCACCATCCCTCTGTTCTATCATGCATAACGTCCATTCTGCCTCTGACCTATTTTTGAATTGTGGTGGAATCACAGAGTGTGCTCTTCGGTGCTTGGCTTCTCTTGCTCTGTCTTACGGCTGTGAATTTCATCCATGTCATGTGGGAAGCAGTGGTTGATTCTTTCTCATTGATGTGCAGATTTTCATTGTATAATGAACTACAATTTATGGCTCAGTGCTGCAGTTAATAAGCTTTTGAATTGTTTCCAGTGTGGAGTTATCACGAACCTTCTCATGTGTGTCATTTGGTACCCATGTGCGCACATTGCTGTTGAGTATATATTTAGGGATGGAACTGCTGTGCCAGGAAGCTTCCATATGTTCAATTTTAGCAGCAATGCCCAGTTAGTTTTCCATAGCGGTTGTTCCCAGTTCACACTCCCGCCAACAGTGCTGCACATGTTTGTTCACGCTAGATGTCAATCTGTTTGATTTTAGCCATTCTGGTACAATGTGATGGTATCTCATTAGGACTGGTAGCATTTCTCCATTGCTAATGAGATGTTACATCTTGACATGTGTTTAATGATTATTTTGATCTCTATTTTTGTGACGTGCTGACTCAACTAACTTTTCTATGATTTTCTGCCTATTTATTATTGACCTGCAAGAGTTCTGTATAAATTGTGGTACAGATAGTTTGGACGTTGTAGGTGTAGCCAGTACTTTCAACTCTGGGTTTGCATTTTCATTTCCTTCATTTGTGGCTTTTGATGAACAGGAGTTCTAGCTGCTATGTAATCCAGTAGCTGCCCTTGGGCCAGTACCACAGCCCCACAAAGCACTCAAGAAGTACAAAAATCTTGAACTCTTTTAGTATACATTCTCCAGCTCATTTCTTCTTTTTCAGGACTGTTTATTCTTAGCCCTTTGTATTTTCTTACATCTTAGCATCTGCTGTGTCTCTGTCTGAAACTTATTTAGGAGTGTATTCAAGCTCTATAGGTCAATTTGGACGGAACTGACAATTTTGAGCCATTACACAAACATGTTCCATCCCTTCCTCTAGTTAGGTCTTGTATGTGTGTAACTTTGCTCAGCAACATTTTGTATCATTCTGTGTAGAAATGTTTCACATCTTTCACTAGATTTATTCCAAAGCATTTAATTTTTTAAACTATGGAAAATGGCATCCCTTGAGATTTTGTTTATTTTACTGAGATTTTCTGTTTGTTGCTGATCTGTAGAAATACAGTGATATTTTATACTGACTGTAGACCCAGTGTACTTGATCAACTCACATACTCTCCCTCATCTCCTTCTCTCCTTCCCCCACCCCTCCCTGCCCATCTCCTAAATTCACATATAGATTGTTCCAGTTTCTTTGGGTTTATTTGTGATAGTCATATCAACTGTTAGTGGCAGTCTTATTTTATCTTTTCCAATCCTTAGACTTTTTATTTCTTTCCTTGCATTCTACACAGCTCTGTGACCTTGAACCTAATGATGGTTTTCCTTCTTTCCTTCCAGATGAGGCTGAGGCACATAGAGACTATGAAGATAATTTTCCTGATGACAGATCCGTGTCGTTCAGAGAGCTCATGGAGGATTCCCGGGCAGAAATGGAAGAGGATAGAGGACAGGCAGAGGCCTCTGAGGAGGCTCCAAGACAGGACCGTCTGGTCTCTGTTTCTGTGGGGGGAGAAAACAGATCCCAGGATGCAGCTCTAGTACCAGCTACAGGTGTGACCAGTGTTGGAAGCAGTGTCACCACGGACCTCCCAGGATCCCAACTGAATGAGAAGTACTTGTTCTGGTTCCCTGATGAGACTTTCCACAAGCCTGAGTTTGAAAAGGAGATAGATGATGACACCAAAAAGCAGTTTCCTGCTGGGGACAACCACGGTGGCATAACATTAGCCCCAGGTGAACCGGAAACCAAGGTGACGTATAGCAATACTGATGTCCCATTGGGGCCGTTTGTGGGCAGGAATGACAGCAAGGCAGGCGACTCAGTGGTGAGCAGCAGCGATGAGTCCTGGTTGGATGGCTACCCTGTGACCGATGGGGTTTGGAGGAAGGTAGAGGCAGAAGAGGAGGACGGTGGGGACAAGGGAGATGGATCAGTCGGACTGGAAGAAAGTCCTACTCCCAATCAGCCCATTCTTGTGAAAGTTAAGAAGCCCAGGAGTACCACCCTCACACCAAGTGAAGACATGACCCATGATTCGCTTCTTCTATCTCAAACACTAGAGATAGAAGCTTTGGCTCTCACACCCATGAATGAGTCTGAAACCGAGGTCCCCAGTAAGGCGGATGGTGACTTGACCAGTTACCAATCAACCATTCCTTGGAGATTTGCCACAGAGAAGTCACCCGTGGTCACCCTGCTCTCTGAACTCATCAGCTCCACCCAGGAGACAGTAACAACTGCCCAGCAGATGCCCAACCACATTCTCTCAACTATCAGGGTGGCCACCCAGAGTCCTCTGGAAACCACTGCTCCTGAAGTCCAGGATAGTTTCCCATACCTGCTGTCTGAGGACTTTTTGGAACAGGAAGGCCCTGGTCCACATTCAAGTGAGGAACTTCTCCCAACCCTGGAGCCATGTGTCGGGGACAAGTGTCCCAACCTCAGCAGAGGTCCCATCATCGCCACCATCATCACCGTCCTGTGCCTGCTACTGCTCCTGGCGGGCGTGGGGGCCGTGTGGGGTTACCGCAGGTGCCAGCACAAGAGCTCCATGTACAAGCTGAATGTCGGCCAGCGGCAGGCTCGGCATTACCACCAGCAGATTGAGATGGAGAAGGTCTAGCCACCTTCAGCGGCATGTTCTCCCAAAGCCCCTTGGGAAGGAAGCAAACTGTGACACGATGTTGATAAACACTGATCATTATTCACCAGAGCATGAAACAGGTGGAATAGGCTCATCTTTTTCTTTCTCAGGTCTTTGTTTTACAGGCTGAGGAGTGTCTTGGGAGGCATCTGGCTGAGCAGGAAGGCCTTGGCACCGTCCCATGCCAGCACCTCAGCTGGTCACCGTAGAATATATTGCACTAGACCCAGACCTGTGCTTGGGCACTAATTCCAGTGTGAGGTCACAACTCACCTCTTGCTTCACCTTCCCCCCCGCCCTTTTTTTTTTAAGAAAGAAAATGACTGACTCTGCAACCTGAACATTTAAAAATAGAGGTGATAAACTGAGCATTTGAGAACAGTGTGATATAGGATATAGCTATTTAACTCTTGGGAGTGGGATATAGAAGAATATGGGTTATTTCCTTTGAATGTTGTGATGTTGCTGAGGACAGATGAGCCAAGAACCAGGATCTAGTCTAGAAGCTTTGAGGTTTCTTTTTAATTGCTGAAGTTGGAGTTGAAGATGGACATGGTGTTGGGGGTTTGGGGATGAGGAGTGGCAGCCCACACATCCACCTCTGTTCCCTCCACTCCATGGGATGGCCCATCGTTTCTTAAAAACAAGGTTAGCTCTGTACCGGTAAGCACCATTTCCTCTCAGAAGCAGTGGCTGCTTGTCCTTGACCAGTCTGGGCCTAGGAATGTCTTAGAAATTTTGCCAGGACTAACAAAATTCAGTTCTGGGTTTCCTCTCTCAGGATTAACCATTTCTCTAAACGCTAGGCAGAGGGAATGACATGGGAGGAGAAAAATGTTGTAGGAGGTCCAGCATGGATACCTACTTCAAGGAGAAGCAGAGGAATTAAAAAGGAATATGGTCTGATCTCTGCCGACCTGCCTTCACTCTGCTGTGGGAATTGTGAGCACAATGAATAAAACATGAGTTCAGGAGGACTCAGCCTATTGCGCAAGCCTATTTGGTGTCCTCTAGGCTCTAGATCATCAGCAAGGATCGTTTGCTGTGGCAATGGCTGCAAGGCCTGGTCTTCAGAACAGTGGCATCCACATCACCTGGGAACTTGCTGGAGATGCAGATTCTCTAGGTCCACCCCAGACTCACCAAGGAGAAATGTGGGTTTTGTTGGCGAGGCCCAGTTGTTAGTGATTTACCCGGCCTTCCAGGTCATTCTGATGCACACAGCTCATTGGAACATAAACACTGGGCTTTGGGGCCAGCTGAAGCTCTAAAGGAACAGAAGATGAGCCGCACCTGGGGTGGTCTTGCCTGGGGGTAGGCACTGCTGCATGTACGCACAGGGGCAGCTGAAGCTGCCAAAATGCTGTCTCCAGCGGCCTCTGCACATTGGTACAGAAGCAAAATACACTGTTTTTCAAAGAGGGATCACCTTCTTAGATGCAGTCTTTGGTGGTAAAAATTGATGAAGGCAATTCGTTTCTTTTGTAACCGTGAGTGCCAAGTGCTTTTGTAATGGAAGAGAAATCCTGATCTTCTTTACAACTGAAAAATAGTGGTGTTTCACCTATGGAAGGCAAGAATTTTCGCAACCTCTTCTACACTGTCACCTCTTTTGGGTGCAAGCTTTGGAAAATTAATAGGCTAAATAGTTATAAAGGCTGTATAGTATCATAAAGACCTTAGTCCCTAGCTAGGTAAAAATGAAGGCCTGAGGGTACCAAATGGTACCTGTGCATCAGATGAAATCTAGAATAGGAATGAAATGTTTTCTGCTTGTAGCCAAAGCAAAACACAACAGAATAAAAGCCAGAGACTGTATATATTTATAAATTAGATTCTTTTCTAATCTTTTACAAGATAACTTTTCTATTTTTAATGATACAAAGTAATCTCCATCTCAACATTGGGGTCATGTTATTCAGTTATTATTATGTAATAACCCAAGAATATTGACTTAATACCAACACAAAAATAGGTAATATTAATACAGGTGTATTAATAATTTTTTACAAATATATTAATACATGTAAATGTATTATTTTGTAGATTCAACTGCAAAATAAACACAACACATTTGTTTGGTTTTTTTTTAAGTTTTTATTGGTTTGGTGTCCTCTAGATTAATATTATAGGATCTACGAATACATCTAGAAAGAGAATGATTCAAACACTGTAAACCTAAATTGTATGTCATTATGCGTGTTTTTGGAGACACTGGTGAATAATTAAAGCTCATGAAAGTTGGGAGGGGGATTATCCATTAACACAAAGCTTCTGAGATATTTAAAATAAATAATTATTTCCCCTAACAGTTGGTTAATGTACTGTATTTTATATCTGGTTTATATCGTGTTTCTGTTTGCTTTCATATCATTTTTTTAAAGTGATGCTTTAGTAATCTTGAAAATAATGTCACATGCCTGCTGTATCAAAGACCACTCTCTGTCTCTCAGTCCAACTCTAAGCCACGTTCCTCCTACAGCAGGATTTCAGGCAAGTCTACACAGCACCCCACCACCACCTTCCCTCCTCCTCATACCAACCAGAGACTTTGCCCTCACTTCAAGTATAAGTGCAGCCTACAGTTGCTGACATGGACATACAAAAGACCTCCTTGCCTTGAGGTGGGACCACCATGTAGTGTAACTAATCCATGCTCCTGAGCCTACCCCACCTCCTGGGGATCAGGCCAAAGCTGGCCTCCAAGATCTTATTCTTGCTAGCTCCTTCCTGCTTTCCTCACAGCCCTCCTCCTGAGAATACAACAACACTTGCACAAGGTTTTACTTCATGAGCTCCAGACCCAAGACATCCGTCAGCACTCAAAGTTTAAGTTGCTGCACCTCTGTGTCTCCTCTCTCCAGACTTGCCCACTGTGTGCACTGGGATTCTGGGGCTAAAATCCACAAGACCCCTGGGTCTTCCATTTCTTCATATAGTTGATGTTTGAACTCCCCATGCCGTGGGTTTTTATTTTTGCAAGGGCTGGTTTCTTGCTCTTTCTACCTGCCTCCGACTCTTCTCTTGTTCTCCTTGCCTGCTCTTGAGTGACATGCAAGTAGCAGGGGAGCCATTGGCTGTCATGCCTGAAGATATTTTGGTCCTTGTTTGAAACAGTAAATAGTCTGTCACTTATCAGACACTGGCAGCCTGCCACCAGCTCATCAGATCCAAAGCAAGTCCTGGCTTCCAGATGCTTTTCCTAATAGAATTCTTTTCAAGATCCCCCTGAAAGAGAGACTTCCCAGGGAGAGGAACAGGCAGCTAGCTCCTGAAAGGCTTGAGCAAGCATTCAGTGACCTTGCCACAGGTAGTCTGAGAGTCCTTCGAGAAAGGCTTGCAAACTGAATGTCAGCAATCTCACAGATCTGAGAAAACAGCTCAATAAAACGTGCATCCTAGAATGCCCAGGTGTGGTGAAGACATTCTCTTCAGTGGGAAGAGAAACAGTAGGGAACATACAAAATCAAGCATTTAATGTGATTTCTAAAATCTCACATTCAAGTGCCAAGTGCTAATGTCCCACAAGAGTCAGATTGTACACACCCACACACCCATAACCCTAAGGGGTGGAAGGTTAAAAAAAAAAAAAAAAAAAGAACCATCTCCAGTAACATTTAGTGGCCTGCTGACTGCGACCCCAAAGTGGACCCTGAAACCCTGGCATCACTCTTGTACCTGTTGGCCACATTCTCTAATCCCCTCTTACCCTTTTCTTGTAATCAGGGGCACCAGCATCTTACCCTATCAGCTCCAAGAGGATGGCGAGCCAACTCACTCTTTCACTCAGCATGCCACCAAAGCCAGAGATGGTGTGGGGGAGGGGCTAGAACAGTTGGATACCAGGCTATGGAGGCTCATGCTTTCCCTAAAAAAAGCCACACTCCACTGGGGCACAAACCACAGCTGCTCCCAACAGCTCTTTCTGAGGTAGGGGTGGGTCAGTCAAGGCAAAACCAAACTGTCATGGTGCCGTCCCTCTCAGGGACAGGCCGCAGGGGCGGGGTGGAGCTCAGCATTGCCTGGCTGTGGGCACAGGAAGTCCAATGCACAAAACCTTTGGTTGAGGCTTATTTAAGGTTCCTTTCCTTTCCCTCCTCCCTCCCTTGTATATAGTCTAAACTCTCCACACTAGGTCATTCAAGCCTGGAGTCACCAGAAAAAAGAAGTCGCTGTTTGGGGGATGGCAGATGATCAAGAGTTCAGACAGCTGCGATGAAGGATTAGTTGTGGGTTTTTCACAGTGCCTCGCTACAAACTGTGGTACAGTTCCATGTGCAAACACTATTAAATGAGAATGTTTTCTCTGGCACCCATCCACCTTCTCCCCACAGTTTAAGTATTGAATTTTTTTTTAAACCGAAGTAACGTAGGTTTACAGCTCACATTTAAAACTTAAAAACCTTATTTCCATAAATGTTGGCAGAAATTGGCCACTGTTTATTCCACTGGCAGTCATAATAAACCCTTTCCCATCGGCGACCTAACAAATCATTCCATTGCCATTGAGTTGGGTTCAATAAAATTTTTGTGCTCTTAAAATTCTCTCAGTAACAACACCTAACAACAACATTTCCTAAGGCGGCCTTTGTGGTCGGCATCCCCAGTGGATCTCCCGGATCCCAGAGGTGAGCAAAACAGGTTAATGTCTGTTATTTTAAAGCCTCAAAGCTCAGAAAGGTGTAGACAACCCCCCCCTTATCCACAAGGAATATGTACCAAGGATCCCCAACACCAAAATGGCGGCAAGTACTGAACCCCCAAAATACATGTTCTTCCTATATACATACATACCTATGAGAGTTTGATTTTATAAATTAGACTTATTGTGATTAATGATAATTAGTAACAGAACAATTTTAACCATGTACTCTAACAAGTGGTAGGATAGTGGTCTCTCAGAAATCTAGTATTTTTGCACCATTTTCAGGAAACTAAAACTGTGGATAGTAAAACTGTGTATAGAGAAGCTACTGTATTATGTGTTGAGTAGGTCCTCCCTCAGCCCTTCACCAATCAACTCTGGACAAAAGAAGGCAGCTCAAAGGAAGGCAGCCTTGAGACCCTTCCACTGGCTGCTCCCTGCCTGGGTGACCTGAGTGACAATGACTCTGGAGAGAGCCCTCCATCCCAAGATGGGCAGCCTCCCAGGACGGGACCAGCAACCACTGGGCTCAGTACAGGTAGGTCAGAGGGCAGGTGAGTTATCTTCAGCTGTGCTCAGAGACTCCTGCAAAAGCTTATAGATGTGTTTGTTGCCTTTTTAAGAAAGATAGGCCAGACTGATGCTGAAGCTATGAGGTCTTAATCCAGGAATCTTCTAGGTTCTTCCAAGAAACACATTCAGGGAGGTGCTGGGTTGAGGTTAATTGCCTCCTACACACTGGGGTTTCACGGTTGGTTTGGAGGGTACACCCCCCTTTTTTTGAAAATTTGTTGAATTTCCTCTGAGTTAAAAGACTTAGTAGCTCAACTCCACAGCCTTCAACAAAGTGACCAGGGTCTCTTCCTCAGGAAACATTGTTTATGTGGGGATGGAAGTGCTTTTCACCTTCTGGTGGAAGGTCAAATCCAGAGAGGGAATGATGACCCCCATAACCACCCCCACTCCACCCTTGGGATGACACCACCCACAAAAAGCTCACCTGAGGTTCAGAAGAACAGGACCAATTGGAAGCTCTACAGGACACAGAGTTGGGCTGAGTTAGACCACCCAACTCTGCCCAGGCCCTAGAAGGGTTTCCTGGCTTTTTCACCAACAGCTGGGAAGAACCATAACTATCAGGAGCTATAAGAAGAGGTGCAAAGATGTCCAATGCACTTCTCCACAGACCTAGGAAGAATGAGGCAGGGTCCTCTCTGTGGTCTTACCCTCTGATAACCTTCCCCCATTGGCTTCCTAAGGAAGCTTGTCTGTCAAGAAGGGGGTGAGGAAAGAGAACCCACATCCCATGGGCAAAGCCTTCTCCTTTAGCAGGAAACCATATGGGCTCTGATTTATTGCTGGACAGGAGGGGGCCCCACTGGGGACATTACTGTGGACACAAGTGCGGCCACCTATAATGCCAGTCACGCTGACTCTTTCAGCAGCACAGCCCCCCGAGAGGGGAGACTCTGTTAATGTAGGGAAATTCAGCCAAAGCCAGAGTAGTGGGTTATTGTCTTGAGTTGGTTGCCCTAGAAAAGCTGCTTGAGAATTTGTATGCAGGTACAAGAAAACCTGCTCTCAGGAGAAAGGGGAGGAAGGATGCAGAAGAGTGTGCAAGAAGAATTAAAAAGATACATCTGAATTTCTAGTGGTCAAAGTAGGAAGATTGGGGGAGGAAGTCAATGAAAACAGCAACGTGTGAATTTTCTATTCCCAGTGAATCACTGTGAGATTTAAGACCCCAAATTCTCCTTTCATTCCTTTCCATGCCATTTTGGGGAAAGCCCTGTCTCCCAAGAGCAGTGTCAGCCTCTTCCTCCCTCCAACCTAGAGGTGACTAAATACCTTTTCAGAGCAGGGAGTAAGAATAAAGAAAGTGAGCACAGATCCCAGAACACCACATTCTCCTGTTTTCTCCGACCTCAAAGACAGTTCCTTGTCAGTCTCTCTGATGGCTTTCTCGTTTCCCAGACAGCCCCATGGCCCTGTGCTGGGTACTTTCCTCTTATTTCTTAATACGTACATACAAGCGCCTCGACACCCCCCCCCCCACCATTCACGTTGGGCTTTACAAGGTGATAAGCCAGTAGGGGGTGCTGTGGTGCTCCTCCAAAAGTCCCTTCACAGAAGCCATACCCACAAGTCTGCCTTCCACTCCTCCGTGCCTACTGGCAACCCTCATGGTCCACAGTATAACCTTTCTAAAGAAGCACCCGGGTCTGGCCAAGCTACTCTCTTTCCAAAGGAATTCCCACAGCCAATAACTGGCTGATGGAGGTTTATACAGGCGTCTCCTTAAAAAGACACCCCAAAATAAAGCACATACTTTCATATCCCTGTATCAGGCTTTGCTAAAGACTCACCCCCAAGAAAAGGCTCAAATTTTATTTGCAGAACCTTCCATCCCACCCTCAGACAGACTGCTTTGCACCAAGTTCCTTACTTAGCCACCCTTCCCATTTAAGTAAACAGCAACTCCATCCTCCCTTTTTTATTCAGGCCAAAAACCTGGCAATCACCATTCGTTCCTCTTTCCTGTACTTGCCACAGCCAATCTGTCAGCAATTCCTATTGGCCCGATTGCTTTCAAAATAAATCCACAACCTGACCACTTCTCACCACCTGCATGACTGCCACCCACGATCGAGCCAGCATTTCCTCGTTTGGGACTTGGCAGCAGCTTCCTAACTGCTATTCCTGCTTCCACCCCTGCTTACTTCCAGGTTCTCCACAATATGGTAGCAGAATGATGCTGTGAAATCAGTCCATGCAGGCACAGCTCCGCTCAAATCTTCCAGTGGCTCCCATCTCACTCAGAGGAAAAGCCAAAGGCACCTACCAGCTGGCAGGACCTGAGCGCTAAGTTCTCTCCCCACCACAAGTTTGGACTTCTCTGCCTATCTCCTTCCATTTCTCCTCACACCTCTCCTTGTCCACCTAGTACTCCCAGACCAATCCTAGCATGTCCTGACTGCAGGACATTTGCATGTGCTGTGCCCTCTGCCTGGAAACTGCTCCCTCAAGATCTGCTTCCCCAAGGTCTCTGCCCTGATGTCACCTTCTTGACGGGGACTTCCCTGAACACCCTACGTAAAACTGCAGCCTCTATGCCAGACTCCCTTACCCCTTTCACTGTTTTATTCTCCCCCAGAGCTACTGTTGCCCTCTGGTAACTTACATATTTATTCTTGTTTGTTCGTTTATTTATTTTGAGCCTAGGTCTTGCTATGTTGCCCGGGGTAGTCTCAAACCCATGGACTCAAGTGATTCCTAGCTTCAGCCTCCCAGGTAGCTGGGATTACAGGTGCACGCCACCGCACCTGGCTTATTCTTATTTATAGTCTGTCTGTCCTTTACAGTGTAGGTTCTTTGAGGGTTGGGGTTTTGTCTTATTACATTATGCGATATCTCCATTGGCCAGGTCAAGGCCTAGCACACAGTAGATGCTCAATGAGTCTTTACTGAAAGAATGAATGAAACTAGACTCACTACTTTCCTCCATTTCCAACTCTAAAACTTATAACTAAGTGTTATCTTCAGATGGGATTGATCAACCACCATAGACTTTGGACATCTAAATGTTGGACATTTCTGTATGCGATGCTGTCTCCCCAACTTCTCACTCAATGGTGCAGGTCAGACCGTGTGCAGATCATTGTGGGGTTTAGAGAAGTTTAGCCTCTGTCCTCCACCCTCTTTCCTGGACCTGGGGATAAGGAGAAAGGAGACTAACATCCAGAAAAGCAGAAAGGCCAAAGTAGATTTTTTACAATTACCATCTTTTAGGAGTATTTTTCTTATTTACAAAATATTACCGATTTTTCTGGAAATAACAAAGGGAGATTGTCCTTCCAACCAAAATGGTGAAAAAGGCACGTGTGAACCCAGAAAAGGCAGGTATGAAGACGGGAAGATTGGTGTGGAAATGGAGAAGGCAGGTGTGAATACAGGGAAGGCAAGTGTGAACATGGGAAGACAGGTGTGGAAACGGGGAAGGCAGGCTCAGCTGCGAGAGATGGGCACTTTCCTTTCACTTCACTAAGTGAAAGTTCTGAGGTATCAACAACTTGGGCTATTGGGAGAAGGAAGACCAAGAATTTGTGTTTCCTCAACATCAAGGGAAAATCTCTTCAGTAGCTGTGCACTAGCCAGCCGCCTCGGCCTCCACCTCCAAGAGATCATCCACATATTCCACAACCTCCCCCTGCAAGAGAAAACAGGACACCTGTGTGAAAGAGGCTGCCTGGCTTTTTTTTTTTTTTCTTTCTGAGACTAGGTCTCGCTATGTTGCCTGGGGTAGTCCCAACCCCACAGACTCAAGCAATCCCCAGTCTCAGCCTCCCAGGTAGCTGGGATTACAGGAGTGTGCCACCACACCTGACAGCTTTTTTGAGACCACTTCTCGCTATGTTGCCCGGGGTAGTCTTGAACCTGCACACTCAAGCGATCCCAGGCCTCTTGCCTCCCAGCACTTGGACTATAGGCACGTGCCACCATGCACAACTGCCTGGCTTTTAAACTGCTAGCGAGTATAGACTGCTTCCAAGAGGTGTTCACCAGCTGCCTGCTGGGGTTGGTACACTCTCACCATGACCTGAAGGCCTGATTTCTTCCAGGGAGGGGACCTGGCTTCCACTCCACATGAATTTGGAGTCAAGTGCTCTGAGACCCTCCAAGATAGCCTGTGTGAAGTGACTCCGCTCCGTGCCTCCATTTCTGTACACACCTCCCACTCCCCTAGTTCCCTTCCTGTTCACAGTGATCTCACAGGAGCACTTTCTTTTGTTCCTTCTCTGCCTTGACTACAGCCTGCCAGCTTGTCACAGGCCAGGACCGGGGCTACTCTTTTCCCAAGCTCAGAAAACCTGTTGAAGGAGGGGTGGCTGGGATGTGTGTGAACACTGCTGAGGGGACTGAGGCGGTTTCTCCACTTAAAGAAGGAACTCTTGGGTGCAAGGGGACCTACATGCCACTGTCACTCAGAAGGTCACCTGTTCCCTCTTGCAATCAGCCGTAAACCTCAATCAGATACAGCCCAGACCACTGTCTGACTCCCTTCTCTATACTGATTTCTCTTCTACCACTGCTGGGGTCACCAGGTAATGACACACATTCTCTTTGATGCAGAGAATGACCAAATCCTCCAAGAAGACCAAATCCTCTCCAGGAGGGTGAGTTAGCACAAGCCCGCCCCACTGACGCTGACTATCCCCTGCGAAAATGTGACCCCCCCTCACAGAGAGATGGAGAGCCTATTTGCTGCTTTTGATATTTTAATGCAGAGGGATTCATAAAGTCTTGCAGCATTTAAAAATAATTACAAAACCTATCAAGTGGATGAGACACAGGGGTAGGGATCTTAGTATTTTCATCAAATACTCCCACTATGTTAGGTCTGAAGTTAGAAACTAAAGCCATGAGAGGGGAGGACTAGAACTTGAAAACATACAGCTGTTCAGTGGCTCTCCGGACCCCCAAAGGAACACACACGCCAGGACAGAGGAGTTACATGTCTGGCCATGACATCAGTTTCCAGAGTTACTACTACCACTGGTATGGCTGCTGTGAGCGAGAGATGAGGATATTGTTTGCTTTTAGCTCACAAATAAGTGACCAGGGCAACACCAATGAGAGAAATATGCCTTCTATGTGGCCTGTTGTAGTGAAGGCTACTGGTTACTTGCTCACAGCTCTTTCCTAGCCACCCAGCCCCTGGTACAACTATCAGCTGCAAATGGCTCACAGACACCCTTTCTCTAAAAAATTGCCCTAGGCCAAAAGGAGCAATATATCTTCACTGCCCTGAAAGATTACACACCTAGCAGCTTACAATCAACACCTTAATTACGTCTGGGACATCTACGTTGCTTGTGCAAGTGGCTTATAAGCTAGGAAGTGACACACACTCCTTGGTGGGGTCCTGGCTGGGGCCCCCTTGCAGCAGAGCCTGTGATAAAATCATAAGATGCCTCAGAGGAAGGAACAATGGCTGTTGGATACAAACATGAAATACTGTCTTCCATTCTCCCAACCCTGTGAGGTCAACATTATTAGTTCCATTTGATACATAAAGAACTGAGACTCAAGTTAAATAAAGAAGTTAGTGATGAAGCCATCCCATTCATGTAGATTCATGCAAAGAAGACAAATTCCATAATGAGATCTTATTTGAGGTGTTCCCCCAAAAAAGTAGGGCAGTGTAAACAGAAGACCTGGTGCTTAGGGCTTTTTGGGCCTGAGCCATTAGCTCACAGAATTTTCCTGGCCCCCAAGCCCGTCATCTGAATTGAAGGTTCAGACCACAACAGGCTTAGCACTCTCTTCCAGTTCCCAGGGCCGGCAAGTCCCCTACTGACATAGAAAGCATTTTAGGGCTTATTCCAAACACCTTTCTCTAAGCAATACTCCAAAGGATGGCTTTTCTGCAACCAGCCTGTCCCATAAAATGACCACGCCATCACCAATGGACACCTGGACCAAAAAAGGAGTGAGCCCAAGTGAGGATAATCAGGAGTTTCATGAAATCCCACAAAATGACTAAACAAGTAACAGCCAGGACCTAATTAACAACAAAGGGAAGAAATCTGATAGAAAAATTGGGATGGAGGCCGGGCACGGTGGCTCGTGCCTCTAAGCTTCAGCCTATGAAACACCTGGGGCTAGGGATCATGTTTGAGTCCCATTCAGGCCAACATAGTGAGACCTAGTCCCCCAAAAAAATATCTGGGTGTGGTGGCACGCGCCTGTAATCCCAGCTACCTGGGAAGCTGAGGCTGAGGATTGCTTGAGCCTGTGGTACCCCAGGCAACGTGAGCCTGCAGCAAAATAGTGAGACCTAGTCTCAAAAAAAAAAAACAAAATGGGATGGGTTTCCAAGAACCTATAAAGCGCTCAGTCACTGGATTCAGTCTGCTTTTAGGGAGTCATAAGTGATGCCAAAGGACTGCTGAGAGGGATCCTGGGAGCTCTGCTTCATGCTCACCACCAGGAAGGGCTGCACTTTGGCCTGAGTTTCCTAGAAAGCTTTGCTGGTCCATGCCAGGACTCTGCCTTTTATTAAAACACCCACAGAAGCTGTCTTTCTCAAGGTCCCCTTCTGTTTCTTATTTCAGGGACGACTCAGCCTTCCAGTGCTTTTAGCACTGACGTGAGTAATATTTTCTCTGAACCAGACGTGTGCTAAACATGAAAGCTTACCTCATCATCATCCATTATATTTTCTCTTGCAAAGTCATACAGTTCTTTCTGAAGCGTAGTCACGTTGAAGAACTGAACAGCTTCCTGTTCAGATGCAAAGAGAACAATTTATATGCCTCTAATGCTGTGAGTGAGGGGCTAGTTTCCTTGGGGGAAACTCCAAGGAAACTGCAAGGTGGGGGTTAATGAAAATGTTTATTATTAGAGAGTGGTAATGATCACACAACTCTGCACTGGACTACAAACCACTAAGCTGTACTCCAGAAAGGCAATGTTTATGCTCTACGCATTATACCTCAGTTATTACAGATCCAGAATTAAACAATAGAATGTTAAGAGACAAAGATATTACTGGGGAAAATGAGGTGGCCTTCGTTTCTGAAATGTTCTGAAGTGCCTGAAGAGCTGTTCCAATGCAGAGCTGTCTCCCAAAAGGAAGTGTGGGGAAGAGAAAAGGAGGGACTTACCGGTCTGGGCTGGAAATGCTCATCCGTGAGGCCCCACTTGTCCTTGTGGAACTGGTAATACACCAGGTTCTGCTTCATGACCTTGTCATTGGGGTCAAAAAGCAAGTAGCTGACCGCACAGGGGGCTGCATTCTTTAGGTCGTTCACTGACATCAAGGAGAAGAGAGGAACCAGAAATCAGCAAACCAAGCCTTGCAACTGTTCTCACCAGCTTCCTGAAGGAATAGGTGTAGACAAGCCCTGCCTCTGTAGTCCCTCCTCCAGAAAGCCTGTGGCTGCCAAGTGGGCTTCACCTGTGTAGGCAGGTGATCAGCTGGGTCTCCATGGTAGCCTGGAGGCCTGCTATTGAGTTTCAGAAGTTAGGTCAATGCCTTTGCAGAACTGCTTGTGTACCAGCTCACACTCTAGTGCGCTGAGCTGTTCTCCCTTCCCCCTGGAGTCTGAGACAGCAGGTCTGGACTGTCCTGGGGCTGAGGTAGCCAGGGAGATGTGCTCAGCAAATGAGCCCCTCATAGAACCACAATTTCCAGTTCCAGATTCTTGGAAGCCTCTGCCACAACTTTTCCCACAGCTTACCCAGACCTAAAAGATCCTTTGAAAGAGAACTTCCAAAGAGTATAGTGTAAGCCGGGCACGGTGGTTCGTGCCTGTAAGCTTCAGCCTATGAAGCAGCTGGGGCCAGAAATAGCGGTTCGAGTCCCGCTCAGGGCAACACAGTGAGACCTAGTCCCAAAAAATAGCTGGACATGGTGGTGGCGTGTGCCTATAATCCCAGCTACCTGGGAAACTGAGGCTGGGGATTGCTTGAGTCCGTGGTACCCCGGGCAACGTGAGCCTGTGGTTCCATGGGCAAAAATAGCGAGACCTAGTCTCAAAAAAAAAAAAAAAAAAAAAAAAACTAAAGAGTATAATGTATCCTCTGGTCTGAAAGGGATCTGAAAGCAACCTGGATTTGTCACCTTCAGGAGGCTGGGGTTCTCGCCTCCCACAGAATCACCGCACCTACAACAGCACCTTCAGCATAGAGATTTTGCAGTTGTTTTTTCTTGGGGAGAGGGGAGGTGACACAGGACAAATGGGCAGAAGGGAAGACATAAGCCCCAGAGTATTTATTCTAGTACATTCCACTCCATTTTACAACCCAAGAACACTGACTTTGCTAAAGCTCCGGCCCAAGTAAGCAAAGCTTGGGTATGAATAAACTGTGCCACCCAGTGGCTGTATCTTGTAATGACAACTTTAAAACAGGTGCTTAAGGGCACTTACAAGGCTTTAGGGGATGATGGGAAAGGGCTCAAGTGTAAATAACTGCACATGACCTGAAGAAACCCAGTGTGGAATGAGAGTTCACAGGTGACATGGTGGTGGGAGAAGTTTGGGCTATACAATGATGTAAATATACATATATATACACATGTATATGTAATCAGTAAAATAAACAAAAAATTTAAAAAAGAAATCTAGCATGGTAGATAATCGAGAACCAGTTCAAATAGAGAAGCCTTCCAAGAATCCAATGTCAAGAAGCAAAGTTTGGATGCACAATGTTTGCCTATAATTTCAGAAAGTGAAAATTTGCTGGGAAGCAAGCAGCAAGCAAAGCCAGTGGGACCATTGGTGCCTAGAAGTCTTTGTTGTGGTTTCTGATGAACAGGGTGATTTTTTCAGACCATGTGGGGATCTCAGAGGACTGAGTGTCCAGAGCCCAGAGGCCGTGCTCAGAGAATTAGGAAACAAAGTCTGAGGATCTCCCCTGTATTTCAGCCCAACACAAGACTAGCCAGTGAGGAGCTCACGAATTTTCATAAAAATGAAATTAAAACACTATGTTTTCATCAAAAGGAAAATCTTTATGAGTGATGAATGCAAGATTGGCAGAGTGTAGATAATGGTTGAAGTAGGGTGATAGGCACATAAGAAGTTAATTATACCCTATATTTTAAATCTCCAAAATAATTCTTTAAAACCACATATGTAATTTTTTATAATTAACATTAAGACTGGGTTCTTCCAAGTGGACGAATAAAAGTTAATAGTTAAGATGAGGCTAGAGAGAGCAAGGTTGGGAGATGGGAATGGGCTGTTTGCTTTGAATGTTTCTCTGTACCTCTCTGGGCTGTTCTGTTTGATGCTACAAGTCTCTGAAAGAAAATCCTAATCAATCACTTCTTTCAAAGAGAGCTCATCATAAGCAAATTCACTGCCTCACAGAAAACTGCCCTCTACCCTAGAATGCAGTCAATAAATATTTGCTAGGCATCTCCTGTGAGCAAGTACTATCTCATATGAGAACATGTTTATAGATTATATACTATATTATACATAATATAATATAATATAATATAATATAATATAATATAATATAATATAATATAATATAATATAATATAATATAATATAATATAATATAATAAAATATATAGGCTCTTGTCCTCTGTGCTAAATAATTCTATACCAATCAGCTGTGTCAGGGTAACCTTGTCAAATAAAGTCTCAACCCTGCCCCCCATGAAAGAAGGTTTCTGAGGACACTTGTTTAAAACATTTTGGAATGTCTAATTCAGAAATGTCTTAACTAAGGAAACAGCCTTTTATTGTATCCTTAGGTGAGGCTCAGGGTGCTGTGAAGTCAGGTTCACCACTGAGAGAGGTAAGATATCTTACTCAATAGGACCTGGTGTGAATGTTTCAGTCTTTTCTGAAGCAGTATTGGTTAACATCAAAAATTTTAAATTATATATATTATATATATATGGCACGCATCTTTAATCCCAGCCTCGGGAGGCTTATGGTAGGAATCACTTGACTTCACAGGTTTGAGACTACCCCGGGCAACATAGCGATACCTAGTCTCAAAAAAAAATAGCTGGGCATGGTGGCACACACCTGCAATCCCAGCTACCTGGGAGGCTGAGGCTGGGGATTGCTTGAGTCCCTGGAGTTGGGACTACCCTGGGCAACATAGCAAGACCTAGTCTCAAAAATCAATGAATGAATGAATGAATGAATGAATGAATGAATGAATGAATGAATGAATGAATGAATAAAACTTCCACCAAGCAAGGCTTTCATGTGCCCAGAAGAGAGAATAAAAAGGTAAGTGTCTGTTGCAAAAAAAGGGAAACCCACAAAACAAAATGCCCACAGTGGGGAAGAGGACTGTGGCAGCCATGGTTATCTCCAATTCTCTCCAGAACCCCTGAATGTCACAGACCAATACTCCTGAGTATGAAGGGAGCTTCGGAGAACCCAGCCAGATACCTGCCATGGCCCTAGTCATTCCATATTGGGGCAGAGTAGTTTCCATTGC
The DNA here is from genome assembly GCA_004024945.1 of Uropsilus gracilis. Lineage (NCBI taxonomy): Eukaryota > Metazoa > Chordata > Mammalia > Eulipotyphla > Talpidae > Uropsilus > Uropsilus gracilis. The sequence goes on along the minus strand of PVHY01004034.1, from coordinate 33,242 downwards.
AACTGTCCTAATAATCCTCCTGTGAGTAGAATTGAAACTGCGGGGCATGCTCCTCAAGCAAGCTTCACTGGGCAAAGTTACAGGGCCAGGAAGAAAAGTCAAAAGACAGGCTCTGAAGGGAGAACTCTGACCATCAACCTCCAATCTCAGCCCGAGGGACCACCAACTGGAATGACACGCTAGCAGTCTGAGAAATAAGGCCAGTGATGGGGAGGCAGGGAAATAGTGACAAAAAAGACAAAGCCTAAGCTGGGTGGTGGCACACGCCTGTAGTTCAGGCACTGTGAGGCAAGAGGCCTGAGATTGTTTGAGTTCGTGGGTTCAAGACTACCCCGGGCAACAGGGAAAATAAAAAAAAAAGCAGCCGGGCACGGTGGCAGACACCTGTAATCCCAGCTACCTGGGAGGCTGAGGCTGGGGATCGCATGAGTTTGCAGGGTTGGGACTACCAGACCTAGTCTAAAAGAAAAGACAAAGCCAATAGCTGGGCATGGTGATGTGCGCCTATAATCCCATCTACCTGAGAAGCTGAGGCTGGGGATAGCTTGAGTCTGTGGTACCCCGGGCAACGAGAGCCTGCGGTTCCACCGGCAAAAATAGTGCGACCTAGTCTCAAAAAAAAAAAAAAAAAAGACAAAGCCTAATACACGGTTTGCCCTGGGCCAGAGATGAAAGACCCCTGAGCATTCCACATCTCTCAACTCACTTAATCCTCATAACCATCTTATGAGGTTACTACTACTCTCTCTGCTGTCTAGAAGAGGAAACTGAGCCTGGAAAAATCAGAATTTGAATGAGGACAATTTGGCTCCAAGGTCTGTGCCTGAATGAAAGGCCATGAAGCTTTTTCAAGCAGAGCACAGCTTCAGGCTGTTGATACCTTGAAGTCTCACAACAACCACACGTGAAGGCCACTTCCCTATTTCAGAGACAGAGAAGCTGAGTCTTAGGTGGATTAAGCCCTTTGCTTTCAGATGATTACTTACATTTATAATAGGCAAACTGCAAATAATGATACATCGTAGCCACAAATTTCTCCACTGGATAGCCTCCTACAACTGGGGTGAGGCTCTCTTCACACTTTATTTTGCATTCCAGAACTTCTACATAATGATCTGAAAGAACACACACAGAGGACCACATTCATTAACTTCCTGAAGATTCCTTCTGCCCACGCCCCCAGTCATGATAAAAGTGAAAGGCAAAAATCATATATGATTAAGGGAAATATCTGCAACATTTACAATAATGGGCAAAATTCTTTTACATAAAAAGTTCCTTAAGGGCCCTCCTTCAATATAAAAATGGCCAAAGGATGCTAACAGAAAGCAAATTATAAAAATGATGATAGGGTTGGGCATGGTGGCGCATGCCTGTAAGCAGCAGCCTAGGAAGCCGTGACCGGGGCCAGGGATCGTGGTTAGAATCCCGCTGGGGGCAATGTAGCGAGACCTAGTTCCAAAAGAATGTAGCTGGGCGTGGTGGCGCGCACCTGAAATCCCAGCTACCTGGGAAGCTGAGGCTGGGATTGCTTAAGTCTGTGGTACCCCGGGCAATGTGAGCTTGCAAAAAATAGCAAGACATAGTCTCAAAAAAAAGATAAACATGGTAAAAGATGCCAAACCTCATTTGTAATCAAGAAAGAGAATTCTAGCTAAGCTGTTAAATTGACAAAAATCTTAAAATTTCGTAACACTTAGTGTTAAAAGAGAGAATAGTGAGATTTAAACTTTTCAATTCTATTGGAAACCATAAAACGGTCAGTGTTTTGGGGGAGCAATTTGGCAAAATTTATCAAAAACAGGTGCATCAAGAAATGTCCTTGAGATACAGGCATACAAGAGCACCGTTGATAACAGCAAACAAACTTGAAAGAACAGAAATGCCAATTAGTGAGATGATGGTGAATAAATTGTGGTACTTGTAAATAACAGAATCTACACAGCTTTTAAATGAAAATAAGGAGAACCTAAATCTAACACAGAAAGATGTCAAAGACTCTATTTCCCTGCCTCCCCTGCACTGGGTTGGAGTCACATGACCAGCTATGCCCCTCTGCCAAACGGTGACTGTTACTTCTGGATCTGGGGCCTAAAAACCACCTACATAATCCTTGGCTCCCTCACTTTTCTCCCTTCAAGCAACTAGAAGGAAAAGACTCCAGATGATGGTGCATATTCTGCTGACAATACTGTGGAAAAGCAGTCATCTCATATATGGATAGTGGGAACATGAAATGATAAGACACTAAATAAATTAGAGAAATATTTCTTCTTTGAACTATCAGATCCCACTAATGCTGACATTGAAAACATACCTCCATGGTCTAATTATATGAGGGATATAGAAAAAAAAAACAAACAAACAAATGGCCAAGAATAATTTAAAACTGTCAACAGAACTGAAGCATAGAGCAAGAGAGGGGGAGGAGGAAAAAAAGGAGGAGGATGGGCACAAGAGATTAAGATGGTTAATGGGTGCTAAGGTGGGGGGAAAACTTAGGATAGACAATGATGGAAAAAAAATATATACTATATATGTGCAATCAATTAAAAAAATAAAATTATAAAGAAAAAAGAAAACACATCTCCACCTTCCAGAGGGGGAAACTAAAATTCTCCACCACAGTATTAGATTGGAAAGGGTTATTAGTATTTTGGTGGTGGGCAAGGTTTGGTAACAAACATTTAAAGAAGCATGAACCTGTACTCCTAAAACAATATATGCAGTGTTGTAAATCAATGTTATCTTAAGAAAGAGAGAGATCAGGTGGAGGGTCCGAACAGGGTGGGAATGGTCAGGGAGGGTGGAGGGGTGTGAACCCCGGAGATCACAAAGATGTGAAATTTATATATAAATAAATTATTTAATTTTAAAAAATAAAAAATGAAAAAAAAAAGAAAGATATCAAGCGAGATTAAAGAGAAAGAGAGAGAGATTAAAGAGAAAACTCCGGGGGGGGGGGGGGAACAGGTTATCTGAGTGGTATTTTACATTTCCTTCTGTATTTCCTGTTTTCTGAACTTCCTATACTGAGCATGTGTGATTTTATACTCAGAAAAATTTTTCCAAAAGTCACACTAGTGATGGCTGCTTAGAGATTCATTATATTCTCCATTCTACTTTTCTCTGTTAGAACATTTCCATAGCACGCGCTACCTCAGTAGCATGAGGCATGAGTTATTCTTGGGCCCATTTTTATTTTTCCCAAATCTTCTGAGGAATCTATAATGAAGCAGGACTGACATAACAGACCTCCTCTCTCCCCTGGCCTCAATGCTCTCCGTCCTCACACTCTCTCCAGCAGGTCCTTCCAAGTCAAAGGCCAACCCTGTCCCCCATTCACGTTTGAGCTCAAAAGTTCCTCAGAGGTCACTCAAGTCAACCAAAGCCACAAGAGTCCCACAAGACAACTTCAAGGATGTATCCACCACCAACCTGCTATGGACAGATAGAAGTCCTTGAAGTCTTTGATCTCCCTGGAGCCCTCACAGGCTGCAAGACACTCATAAAAGGCTTTGAAGAAGTCAGGAAGGGCCAGCTCCATATCGGTGATAGACGTTCTCCAGTTCTCACCATTGTATGCCCGCACTGCTCGGATGAACAGGTTCTAGAAGCAAGGAGAAGGTGGTGAAGCTCTGACAGGCTGGGGATGGACCTGCTCCCCTTAATGGAATCAGACCACCTCCAGGTCCCACTCAGCTAGTTCTGCAGAAACCATGCTGACCATTAAATAAATATGTAGCCAAGCTGGGCATGGTGGTACACGCCTGTTGTCCAAGCACTGGGAGGCAAGAGGCTTGGCATCGCTTGAGTTTGTGGGTTCGAGACTACCCCAGGCAACATAGCGAGACCTGGTCTCAAAAATCAACTGGGCACCATAGCAGGTGCCTGTAATTCCAGCTACCTGGGAGGATGAGGCTGGGGATCACTTGAGCCTGCGGTACCCTGGGCAACTACTTGAGTCTGTGGTACCCCAGGCAACATAACAAGACCTATTCTCAAATAAATAAATAACTGAATGAATGAATGAATGAATGAATGAATGAATGAATGAATGAATGAATGAATGAATGAATGAATATGTAGCCAACCAACAGCTTACTTCTATCTAGCTTTTTGTACCTTGTTTCCAATAGTACAATTGTTTGGTTGAATTCCAAGAGTATTAGATAATAAAATCAAGTTTGAAAACAGGAAAAAGGGAAAACAACAGTAATAGAGATGGGAGCTGTGGTCCTAGATTCAGTGGGTAGAAGAAAGAATTGGCAATGTGAGGGAATATTTAGGGGAGACAGATATATTCTATCTCATGATTGTGGATGTAGTTACACAGCTGCATATATTTATCAAAATTCATCAAATGTTAGACTTAAAGTTAGAAGATATACTACACCTCAATAAGCTGATTTTTAAGACTGAATCATGGAAAAGATAGAAGCTTGAGAGCAGGCATTGGTTACCCAACCCCCGAACAGCAAAGCACAAATTAGGAGTGCCAGGAATTAGCACTCATTACTGGAGAGCACGGTTATGTGCCAGATGGGAAATTTCAAGAAATTCCTGTTCATTATTGACTGAACCAGATAAAAGAGAAATAACTAGGTCTGTCAAAGCAACCTGGTCTCACAAAAATAGAGATCCATAATCCACGGGAAAAACCTGCTAACTGGGAGGGCCAGAACAGGCCTTTATATATACATGGGCGTCCTTTTTGGCTGCCTGGAATGGGAATACCCTGCAATTTTCACAAGGTTTGAGGTGCCAAATGGTGGATCTCCCTGAACTTCCTGGGCAGATAGCATCCCTGGAAACCAGACAGGCAGAGAACTGAAGGGGCCTTGCTTGCAGACCAGAGAAATGAACAGCTGCTCCAGCAACTACTCTCCAGAAGTGGTAGGGTGGCAGCAATATGAGAAAAGCCAGGAGAGAGGGAGTCCCCCCAGGTGCACAGGAGGGCTGCCCCACCACTCCTAGGATTCCAAGGAGGAAAGAAGGTTCTAGTGGCCTAGAACACAGCACAGCACAGCACAGTGCACTGACCACATGCATTCACATCTCCTCCCCAAACCCTGCAAAGAAAGTAAAAAGGCATAAATCCTTGCGGTGGAACATTGGGAAAGAAACAAACAGCAGCCAAGAGGTTTCAACAACTAGTAGAAAGACTGAAACTAAGACTTCACCACCATGTGGATACCCATACATACATAATTAAATTCCAACTAAATCTGTCTGATTCATTTTAATTAATTTAATTTGTTTTCTGGACCAGACCAAAAAGAACCACAGAGGAGCAAGGGAAATTTTCCCTTGTGCTCCCATGGCTCCATCAAATCTTTGGCCAACTAATCCATTCAAAGTATGCCAGGCTAAATAACTCAAGCTTTATAAATAGCTTTTAAAATAAAAGTTAAAAAATAGAAGGACTGAAAACCAAATTATCACAGAGGAGGGTTTAGAGGAAAAGCTACACATCCCACTGGAACTTCAGGAACTACATGAGGCGAACCCTGGCCATGGAAATGAAAGAGGGCTGAAAGTATAAGCAGCGTTATTGGGGTCCTGGGTTCCCACCCCATCCCCCCAGCACCTACCTGCCTAACCAAGGAATCACATCCCAAAGCCACCTTTCACCAGAGACTGGACATTTATTCCAGAGAGTCTATCTTCAGGTTGATGGGTCAGGGACCACACAGAGCAAAGCTAGGAACTCAGGACACTGAAAACCCCACATCAGATCTTAGACACCAGCAGACAAGCATGGATACTGCGCCAACCCTACAGAAGATAGGAAAATTGAAGCACCCCTCCCCACCAAAAAAAACTGGCTTCACATACTACACTTGAGGTGGTAAAGTGAGCATAAAAGTAGGTGTGCAGATTGGATGCTTTCAGCACATGCCTCTGTTTTCAACCCCATCCAACCCCTCCTTGCTACCCATGCTGCCAGCACCCAAGCTTGACTGACCCAAATAATTGTAAGTGCTCAGAAGAGTTAGTTCTGTCCTCTTTATTGTCACTGAGTCCATCAGAAGTCCCCTTTGCAGGTACACAGATTTAAGTCAAGTCAGTCCTCCTAGCTCTTTTATTCCATTTCCATCTTAAAGCATATGTTGTGTGTAGAACTATGTCTCCAAGTTCTAATAAAAGTGAAAGCATTTGTTTCTTGTGCTCATCATTTTTAGATGATTTCCAAGACATGACTATCTTAAAAACTGAACGATCAATGGACCACATTTCTTAAAATATAAATTTAAAGGAAAATCGGCTCTAATATTATCATGGAATATAAAAATCTCATTCTTGAGTGGATTTACTCTATGCTAAAAAGTCAGTCATAATATTGATCAAAGGTCAAAAAAAAGTCACCATATAGCCTTACGATTCATTGAGATACATTTCATTAACATTGTGACTAACAGTTGTATAAAAACCTAAACTGACCTCATAGGACTTGGTTTCCAGGTCTTTAATGTAGTCCTCAGCATCGGGCAGGCTCTTGTAATACGCCATGTTTCTCTTCATCATCTCATCATCAGGATGCTTCAGTAGAAAGGTGTGAGCAGCAGCAATGGCTTTTGGAAGATTGTTTGCCTATAGCACAGGAAGAAAGATAAAAGTCTCAGTAGAGGATGAGTAGCAATTTTTGCAAAATGACAGTGTCTGTTCAGTTTTTCAGCAACTCCGTGATCCCACACGTTTCCAGCCAAGAGATTGGAGACCATGGGAGCCCATCAAGAATGGCCACAACCACCTGGGATGCTGAGGCGAGGAATCTCTTAAGCCCATGGGTCCGAGACCCCCCCGGGGCAACATAACGAGACCTAGTCTCTAAAAAAATAGCTGGGCGTGGTGGCACATGCCTGTGCCTGTAATCCCAGCTACCTGGGAGGATGGGGATAGGGATCATTTGAGTCCATGAGTTCGAGACAACCCTGGGTAATATAGTAAGACCTAGTCTCAAAAAAAAAAAAAAAAGACACAACCACCTCTTCAAGCATCTATTGCATGAAGGTGACTAGATGACTAGACAGTCTCCGTGTGCCATTTCCAACCTACTCTCTACATCTCTACCCTGCTCCATGCCCTAGGCTGGCCTGAATGACTCTAACAAGGCACTCCTTTGCCCTCCAGCTCCCAATGGGGTTTACCAGTGAGGAGCCCCAGAAGGACAAAAAAAAGGGGGGGGGAAAGTGAGGTTGAGTTAGTTTCCCATTCTCTGACAAACATGTTAACATTTATGTTAACATATTAACATATATTGCACTGTTCTCAATACCATCTCTTCACTTCTACATTTACTCATGCTGCAAATATTTACTGAGAACCCCCATGCACCACATACTAGGAAGTGGGTCTGAACAAGAAACAAAAAGGGGTGGGGGGAGTCCACATCTTCCTGTACCATATGTTCAAGTAAGGTCTCTGGATCTCTCAGTTGCCTGGATTAAGTGCCTCTCTTTTATGTTCCTCTGTGTTCTGTCTCCCCACTTGTGGTCTCATACAGAGACAACAGTGTCACCCTGTGACACCAGTATGTCATCTCCACTTTCCAGAGGATCCTTACTGGACCCAGCTGTGCTAGTACTTCTAATGTCTTCCTGGCACCAGGCAGAGATCCTAGGAAAGGCAGGATGCACAAAGTTTCCATGACCTGGACATGACTTTACGACTACACAGTATTTTCAAAAAATTCACATTTTCTTCTCTTCCCCCAGTTTAGGAGACAGTCTGCTACTTCTGAGTTTTACTACCTCAAAGGAGGTTGCCATCTGGCCAGGATACAGAAATCACTCATCTAAAAGCAGCCCTGTATTTTGAGAGAACTTAGCAGGTGTGAGGAAAAGAAGAAACTAGAGAAAACTGACTTCTGGAAGAAGAGAAAGAAACAAGGAATACTTGAGGCTAGAAGAAATGTTCCCCTTGGGGTCTGCAGGAGCAGCAACATCTGGAGCGCTGGAGTTTGGACCTGGCACTCTGGTAGACAGTGCCCTGGGAGGGCTGATTCCTCCAGGAGGAACAGGGTGCTTCAGGGAGACCTTAGAGGGCAGACAGACAAGTGACAACCACAGCATCCTCTATCAACGCCATGGTTTGGCTGTTCCCTGAACAGCACAACCTGGTGGGAGAAGGGTAGGCATCTGTCCATGTACCTAGGGACTCCTTCAGTCAATCCAGAAAGTCACTCAGAGGCAAGAATTAGAGAAATACATTTGGAAAGAGAAAAATAAAGGGATATTTGGCACACTCCAGGTTTCTGAGAAACAGGGGACAGCAAATATCTATATAAAGTTGCCCCAGAGGTCCAACCACTATGGAAAGCTGTGTGGAGGACCCTTAAATTACTGAAAATGGAACTCCCATTCAACCCAGCAATCCCCCAGCTAGGAATATACCCAAAGGTTACAAAAACTCTAATCCAAAAAGACAGGATGTTTATTGCAGCGCTGGTTACAATAGCCAGGATATGGAAGCAATCCAAATGCCCCAAAATAGATGAATGGGTCAGAAAGTTGTGTTATATGTACACGATGGAATATTATTCATCAATCAAAAAAGGCAAACTTATGTCATTCGCAGCAACATGGATGGAGCTAGAAGGAATCGTGCTAGCAGAAATAAGCCAGAAAGAAAAAGAGAAACGCACGCCTGTAATCCCAGTACTGGGAGGCTGAGGCCAAGGATTGCTTGAGTCCATAGGTTCGAGACTACCTGGGGCAACATAGCAAGACCTTGTCTCTAAAAATAAAAATAAAATAAAGTGAAATACAGGATGGTCTCACTTATATGAGGGAAAAAGGGAAAACAAACAGATAAGAAAAACTTAAAACTAACTCTCAGCAAAATTGAAGCATAGAGTTAGAGGGGGAGAGGGGAAGGGGGAATGAGAGGGGCACAAAAAACTAACATGATGGTTCATGGGTGATAAGGTAGAGGGAGAACCCTGGGGTAAAATAAAACAAATAATTAAAAAAACAAAAAATAAAGTTGCTCCAGAAGGGAGTCAAATGATTTTAAGACCACAGCAGTGGTGGCACCAGAGATGTGGTGGGTGGTGACCACAGCAGACTCCCAGATGTCAATGCTGGTATTTTGGGAATGCCAGTTTGTAGCCTGTCACGGCTCTGCCTTTGAAAGTGTTTCACAGAAAGTTTTCCACCCCTGGCCAGAAAAGGCCAGTCTGGTGGTGAAAAGCAATGGAGAAAATATGAATGCAGCCCTTTTAAAGTATTTGCCAATGAATTTAGATTCATTCTCCGAAGAGCACTTAGAAAGAGGGGTACAGAGTGGGATTTTTAAGGCCTTTAACTCAGGACCGAAGTTTTACCAAGTTGAAGCTCTTCCTGAAAAGGAAGGAGTGATTTTTTTCATTCCACCTAAGTTTCTGCCAATTGGAACCTGGAGTGACATCTTGGCAGCTAAATCTATGACAGACCCTGGTATGTTTTGGGAAATATGAATGGAAACAACTACCCTTTCAGGGGTTCCTGAGAGTGTGCTACCTGCATGAGAAGACCCAGCTGCCTGCTAAACCAGGCCCTCCTACCTCAGACCTGATGTGGTGGCAGGCCCTGTAGGTAGAGGGTGGGCCAGAGTCCATGTCCAGGCTTAGGGTAAGGTAGGAATGTCTGTGAGGCAGTCACTCTGTGCAAAGTTCAGAGTCACTGAGGATTTGATAAAGGGTTGGGGCCCACTTTTCTCCTTATCTGTTGGGGAAGATTACCATTTCAGGGAAGATGGCCACCACAGAGAGAGCGTGGAGACATGAATCTCTGGGAAACTTGAGAACTACACACAGGAGCACTGCCCTCTTTCTACATAGTGACCACCCGAGACACGCCATCATTGGTAGCTTGAACCCACCATCCCTACCGCTGTGCTCAACGCAGGCATTTGTCCTGAAGCTCTGACAGAGAGAGGCCTGCAAACCAGAACCCCCCAAGTCCTACTGGAGCAGGCATCACTCCAACCCCAGCATCTGCCTCTAGCTTCAGGTGCCAGGTAGTGCCAGGTAGTCAGTAGATGCCAGGCAAGAGGTAGGTACCTGCCACCAACCATTTTCTCCCAGAAACTGAGTTGGAAGATATTGATGTTATTAAGGACATAATAATAAAATCATGTCATACCACCTAAGATCACATTTTAAATAATTTTCAGATGAAGCCATTAAATATTTTTGGTTGATTAACAAAATATACCATTTCCTGCCATGTGAGAGATCACAAAACACTAAGACAGGAGGTATTTTACTGACTTTCAGTGACTGTTGCAAGACTTAAAAAGGGTTTTGAAGAGAAACCACGAACTTCCTAACGTTAGAGGAAGTCATGATGATGGGAAAGCCATGCCTTATGTCACAAGGAGGAAAATGTTTTTCCCCACCTTCTTATATTATCTCAAGTTTATCCTGATATTAAAGTAATCTGAATTTCTATCCTACAGACTTAAAACTATTTCTCCCTTGATTAGTGACTTAAATTCTGGTTTAGACTGTACATGCCAAAAGCTATACAGAAGTTCTTATAGTGCTTATATGAGCCAGGACTCATTTTTCATTGTTCTGGAACTTTATTAACCTGACCTTTTCCTATTTTTAAAACTGTTATTGCCAGGGCAAACTGTCACAAAATTGATACTTTATATAAAACTGTAACTAGGCACACAAATAACCCAGCTCTTCTCCTACTGGGGTTTGCTGCTCTTCTGTGCCATACACGTGGCTATTTCAGGGGAAATATGAAAAACAGATCTTGCAAAGACTCAAAGCAGAGTTGAAAAAGAAAAAGCCAACAGTTTCTACTTGTAAAGTCTGAGCCATAATATCAATCTAGTTTTGTGGTCACTAAAATAATTGCAACATATTCCTTTAAAAGTCATTTTCAATGAAATCACAGCAGAAACTGGGCTTTGAGAGGGTTCTCTTGGCAAAACCTGGTGAAATCCATCAAGTTAATGCCTCCGGATTCAGAACTAGGGAATCCAGCTTATTCTTAAACCTTGTGGGTCCCCAGAGTAAGGACTCAGAGGAAGAACCCCCAATTCGTGCTATGTTTAGCCAGCAATCACAGGCGGGATTTAAGCAGCCACAATAAAGGAGGACAGCAGTGTTAAATTTTAGAAGAGGCAGCAGAGAGCGCCAACCGTGACATCACAGCGCAATGGTCTGCTCCTCTGGGCGGAAAAGGAATCCCTGCCCTTTCCTGGCCTGTTTCCTCCTCATTAAAAGGAACTAGCCGACTCTGCCGCTCCTCTTCCGATCTATTGCAGAAAACTACCTACCACTCACTTGAGAACGGGGTGTGTGGGGCGGGGGGGAGGGTTAATGTTCTATAGGGGAATCTTTCAAATAATAACATTGCCAGGGCACTTTGTTGGGTACGAGACACTGAGACACGTTCTATGCACGTCTTTTCTGAGTAACCCTTCAAGAGAATAGTTATGATTTTTACTGAAAGTGAAGGGGGTGGGGGGGCAGGGTTTGGAGGCGGCCTTAGGCAGGGCTGGCTGAGAAAACGCCGGGTCCTGCAACCCCGTATGGGGGCGTGGCCTCGTCCGGGGGCCATGGCCTCCGGGCGCGACCTGGGGGCGGGGCCAGGTGGTGGGGCGTGGTCCACTTGCCTTGAAGTAGGCGAACTGCAGAAACTTGTAAGGCTCGCGGCGCTGGAAATCGGCCAGCACTTCTCGGCTGGGCTGCGACTGGCGGAAGGCGGGCAGGCCCTGCTTGCAGCGCTTGAGACACTGCGCGCGGCGCAGCAGGCCCCCGAAGAGGCGCAGCTCGGGGTAGCGGGCGAGGCCGGCGGCGGGCTCGGGCTGGGGCACCGTGCTGCAGTTGCGGTGGCAGAAGGCCTCGCTGTCGCGCAGCAAACGGTGCAACCGCAGGCTGATCTCCAGATAGCCCACGCTTTCCGCCCAGTGCTCGCCGCTGTATTGGTCCAGCGCGTGCCGGTAGGCCGACTCCAGGGGCATCAGCTCGTCCCGCGGGAAACTGCGGAAGCTGTAGCGCTCGTACTGGGCTCGGCCGGGGCGCAGCGCGCACCCCGCGCACAGCAGCGCCAGCAGCGCCGCGGCCGCCCGGCGCCCCGGGTCCATCGCGCCCGGCGGAGGAAAGGGAGCAAGGAAGGAAGGAAGGAGGAGGAGGAGGACGACGCGTGACGCGGCAGACTGAAGCCTTCGAAGGCGGAGATACCAGGCTCCGGCCCGCCCTGTCCACCGCCCCTCCCCACCCAGCCGGGGTCCAGACCGAGCTGCGCGCGGGGAGGGCTCGCTAGGAGGGACGCCCAGCCCGCTGGTCCCTGCACCCTTTTGACCTGACTCCAGGGTTCTTACTTTAGGAGATCGCGGTTGACAAGGCAGACGCAGCCCTAATGGATAATAGCGCTGGGCTAGTTAAACTTTATAATTCCCTAGAGGACTTGAGAAGACGCAGATTCCTGGCCATGCCCCTGGAGTTTCTGATTTAGCTTGCGCGAGTTTGAGGATTTGTATTTCTAACCAGCACCTTAGCCATGCTGAGTCCTTGGCCTACAGTTTCATAGCTTCAAGGGCCTAACATTTCAGCGAGAAAGACAGCACTTAAATAGAACTCATTTAGATGTCGGTTGAAGATGCACACGCCGGCTGACTGTGACTCCACTCTACAGAATATGCTCAAGAAACCTGTATATTTCATCAAAAGACAGCGGTGAAATGTTAAAAGTAACACTTTAAAAAGTTTAGAAGTCGGGCACAGTGGCGCGCGCCTGTAATCCCAGCTACCTGGAAGGCTGAGGCTAGGGATCACTTGAGTTCGAGGGTTCGGGACTACCCCGGGCAACATAGCAAGACCTAGTCTCAAAATTGTTTAAAATTTTATTTTGTAATTACAAGAAAGTTGTAAAGATGATGCAAGAACTTCTAACACCCTTTATATCCAAATCCACAAATTGCTGACATGATACCTTATTCCCTTTCTCTCTTTAAATCCCATTTCAGGGTTTAAAAAAGTCACTTGAGAGTAGCTCACATCCATCAGGCTCACTAGCCCCGTCATCATTCAGTATGTACGGTCTAGGGTCACTGCAGATGCCTTTCCCTACACAACATGATTCTGGAGTAGACGTGAAGGATACAAGAGAAGTAGGATGGACAACTGTGGTGGGAGGAGGGGAAATATGGGAGGTAGCAAAGGTTAAGGGTAAATACCTTTGAGGGACAAACTGTAGGTGGGCAGATGGAAGTAAAGGGAACAGTTGCTTTCCATTATAATTCAACACTATTTGTAAAAGGAAGTGAAACCAACTAATGCTTAATATGGCTGACCCCCATGTTCATGGGGCTTTTTACCTTACTGGTGCCACCCTGAGTTTGTCTGAGAGTAAAGGGGTCAAGTTTCCCATGTGACTTTAATGCTACATTCTTTCCTATCATGAAGTTATTCATTCTGGCAATACCCAGTTCCTGCCTCAGCATGGGATTGCTGAGGTGAATCAGACATGCATTCTCGACTGCAAGGAACTTCCCACTGAATAGAGGAGATAAGATATCTTTTGTTGTTAATATATGACTCTGTAGTAAGCTCTGAGTGTATACCAGGCACTGGACTGAGAAAAGATGTCAACTCTTGCCTCAGGAAATTAAAAGTCTGGAGAACACATTTCATTACTACCACTAGAGCCAGAAAGAGATGTGGACAGACTACTGTGTGAGCTGCTTAGTTCATTCAAGCAGCTATCACAAAAATGCTGTAGACTGGGTGACTTAGAAACAGACAAACAAAAATGTATTCATTCTGGAGACTGAGAAGTCCAAGATCAAGAAACTGGCAGACTTCGGTATCTGATGAGGGTTCTGGTTCTTGGGTGACCATCTCCTCAGTGTGGCAGACAGGGCAAGGAGGCCCTGACACTTCTTTATAAGGACTCAAGTTTCATTCATAAGGACCCCAAACTCATAGCCCCTTGTCTCCCCCAAAGGCCTGGACCTCCAAATACAACCACATTGGAGACTAGGCTTCAAAATATGAATGAGGGAGGAGGGAAGTACAATCTATAGCCGTAACCTAGTCCAAGGCTGAGTCTGGGAAGGCAATTTGCAAGAAGCCAGGCTTGAACTTCTTTAAAGGGTCTGAGAAGATGAAATGGAAGTGGGCTGGAGACAACTTAGAAAGAAAAGAAGATCCTAGAAGAGGCAGGAGCACATGTAAAAACTTGTTGAAGAATGTGAAGAGGCTATTGTTGGGAACAGACTAGCCAAAGTAACTCCATTTTGTTTAAAACCTCCATTTTAAAACCAGTGTCCTCTCCCTGCCCTTGGTGGAAAGTACCCCACATCCTGTTTCTGCCTCCCTTTATTCCTGGTTGTTCATGACAACCGTCTTGTCCACCTGATGGATGATGGACACCAGCATTGTCCTTCTGATAGATGATGGATGTCAGCATTGTTGGAAACCATAGTTATGGGAACATGTGCTGTAGTTATGGGAACGTGTCCTATACCTGCTTGCTTGCTTCACAATGTTGGGGGAGGGGTTGCCTTATCAAGAGTTGTAACAGAAACTGTTCGGGGTCTCTCCTACCATCTTGGCTTGGGGACCCTGGTGCAGCAACTTCTTGCAAATAAAGCTGCCGCTTTAAATCTCAATTGGAGTCCTGGAGTTTTGTTGAGCAGCCCGTGAGTTATATTAACTATAGGCTGGAAAACAATACAGCAAACCCCCAAAACATGATCCCCATAAAAAAGACAAAGACCTTCTTAGAGCACATTATAAAAAGAGCCCATAGAGAAAGATAAAGGTCATATGCTAGACATTTCCTTCACTAAGAAAAAGACACTGCCTCTGGAGGCTGAACTGGGGGTAAGGGAGTGAGTTGTGACCTATGGGTCCTAGAAGCAAGTCTAGGAGGATGTTTCCCAAGTTCTAAGTTGATGATGGAATGCCACGGGTGCCCTGGTGGTGAACACGGTGTGGTAACATACACCTGAGGGGTGTGAGTCTGTGCCTCTGAATCATAGGCAGTGTTCTAAATGAATATTACATAGATTTTTTTTTAAAAGGGAGGGGAGAATTCTTCTAAATTGGTAACAACTTAAAATGAATAGAGAGAATGGTGAGGTGCAGGGCAATTTCATCTTTTTGAACAAACCATTTATACCTGGCCCTCGGGACTCCCTTGCCAGCTGGGAGCGAGGGGGGTCAGACTTCTCAGGTGAGTCTTCCCATCTGGATGGACCCAGGAGGGGGGAAGAGGTGGGGGAAACAGCCCTCACCCACCAGCGGGTAGCTGCGGCACCGGGCAGCCACTTGCAGCTCGGCTTGGCAGTGCCATGTTGCCCCGGCCCCTAACCCAGAGGGAGAATGGGAAGGTGCTGGGCAGGCTGGTTAGGCCTGCCCCCACGCTGGGAGGTTTCGGCGCGTGGGCAAGCAGGGTGGGAGGGGGAGAGGGAAGCCCCTTCCGTGTCTCTCTTACTCCAGCTAAACTTCAGAGGACCAAGAATATGCGCAACACCAACCCCAACATAGAATGGGTGAGGAACCATGCAAAAGTCCAGCCCACAGGCCTGAAGCTGGATACAGCAGATGGACAACCAAGAGAACCAGTGCATGCGACACAGAAGAAACAACTGTAGAGACATGATGTCACCATGGGCACTTGTGCACTCACTGGGCCAAGAAGACCCGGGAGTCCATTTTGGAGATGTCTTCAAGGAGAGCAACACACACTCCCCTCACTACGGGAGGGGAGAGGACGACCAAAGATGGGGTAATCAGCCCCCCATCAAAACTGCAAACTGAAGCAGAGGAGATGATCTTCAAAGGTCACTCACAGATGCCGGTATTCAGAGAAACTTCTTGACCAACACTGACTGGGGGCGAGACCCCCTAAGTCCAACACCAGAGCCATAAGGAAAAGCAGCAAAGCAATGGAGATGGGATTGGAGAAGACGGCCTGCAGCAAGAAAACATGGACAGATCACAAATGAATACAGCCTGGTCACCCAACGCAAACTTAAGACTGAAAATCTAACAGCAAGGCTCGCCTGGATCCAACAACGCAGTCCCTCACTCAGTGAAAGGACATTGCCATAAGAAAGAGATTAATGGACTTAGCACAACTAATAAACAACAAAGAGTAGGGTTTGAGAGAATGGGAAGGACACCAGAGGGAGGAGGAAGGGGGAAAAAAAAAGAACACTTACAGAGGTTGTGACCTAAAGAACAAAATAATCTAATAATAATAAAATTAAAATTAAAAAAATTTAAAAATTAATGTATATTATGATGATTGGTTGTAAAAGAATAATGTTACATGTTTAATTGTAATATTTGTCTCCCATCATTTTCTTCCCTTTCAATCATAATAAATGATTTGCAAAACCAAAAAAAAAAAATGCATTTATGGGAGCTCCCAAGAGAACAGAATCAGGGCAAGAAATAGTTGGTAACACTTGATTTGGGAGCTATGATCCATGGCAGAGAGATGGGGGAAACTGAGGTAAAGAAGCAATTCAAGCAACGTGTTACTCAACTGGCCACTGCTTCTGATAGTTCTGAAGACAAACCAGTTTCTCAGCACTAGACCTCAAGGAAAGTCTCAGGACAGGCTACACAGAGTAACCACCTCTGAGAATGGTTCCTGGGAAGGGAGAAGGGAAAGGTCACTAATTTACTGGTTCTTTCTTACTGGTCCTCATCTCATCTCCCTTGCACTACATTTCTGGAGGTGGGGGGTGGTGAGTGACCTACCTGCCTTCCAGGTTGTGCTACCCAGCTTTTGAGGTGGTCACTTGGAAAGAAATGTGTCATTCCAGTGAGTCAAGATGATTGGCTTGGCATGGAAGGCGTGCACCAGGTATAACTGGGGTGGAGCAGGCAGCCTAAGCTTGGAGATACAGTAGTGAGAGGCGCCGAAACATGACATGGATGTGTTTGGTACAGGGAGCACAGAAGTTGCCATCAAATTTTAATTGGCCCATAAGTTGCCAATTTAAATTTGCCTTGCAATCTGCAGGTCATGTCAAAAGTGAAATGAATGGATTGAGGTTGTTGTTGACTAGGGGGACCAAACCTGATGAGAGAATGTCTCAACAGCCTTCCCTACTGTCACTCCATGGACCTTGGGTCCGGCATGGTCACACTTTCTGATCTTCAAAGAGAACCTGGATATCCAGATTATGTAGATTCCCCTGATTAAACATTGGCAGCTACAACAATTATGTAAAACTGAATATAGTGGGAGGACTGCCATGTCAGATCAAATAGCACTTCCCACCATGTCTTGGAACCCCCAAAATAACTGCTATGGAGACAGAGAGGGTGGGCTGCATGGGGGGAGGGGCATGTGGAAGGAATCACAGGCTTAGAACAAACATGAAGGGGGAGGGGGAACAACTCTGCAAAGAAGCACCTGATACGCTCTGGGAAGCAGTTGTTCTTGATTGATTGAAGGGAGTTAGATAAAAGATAGCAGGAATATTTAGAGCAAAGTCATCATTTTTTTCCCCATGTGGCAGCCTGGGTATAGAGCAATTACGTTTTTAGATAGCTCTGACTCCTAAAAGGAATTTTCAAGATACAAGATTAAAGACACCTCTGACGCCTCTCTGACTGCCCTAGGTAGGCTGTACTTCCTGACACAGCACTACCAACTTTTATTGGAACTGTGAGGAAATTTCTGACCAATTATTTCACAATTTTATATTTTTATTGTTTCATAGCCATATGCATCAGTTGGTTGCACAACTTAAACCCAGAGCACATTCTCAGGATTTCTGTGTCAGAAACTATGAGACATGTGAGAAGGATAAAGAATTGCTGCACGTAGTAGAACAAAACTTTAGTTTTTCAATTTTTAATTTTTAAAATGACTGTTTAAGAGCCAAGGCAGGGTACCATGCCTCTACAGTCATATAGCCAGAGGTGAAAGCCCAAATTTTACAAGGTCATTGCCTGCTTATTTTGTATTTTCAATTCCTTTCCAAATGTCCATGTGGAATGTGCAGGGGGGAGAAGACTGCTTATTCCACATTATAGGGGTTATGAAGTGACCATGAGAAATATGAGATAAAAATAAATAAAATAAGTAGAAGTATGTCTTTTATTTAGTTCATCAGTTGTTAACACTTCACCATATTTCTCCATAATCTGAGCTCTAGTCCTAAGAACATAATAGATGTGTAGATTATATGTAACAAATAATTATGTACATATAAATATACACATTACTATTACTATCATTTGAGGGTAAGTTGCAGACATTTTGCCTTTTACCCCTAAATATTTCAGTGTATTTTCTAAGAGCATAGAATTTTCATTGTCAAAACTAGGAAATTTAATATTAACACAGTACTATTTTTTAATCCATGGTCTACAGTCAACTTTTGCTAATTGCCCCCCTCCCCAATGTCTGTTGTAGCTATATTTTTCTTTTCCTGATCCAGAAGCAACCCAGTTTCATACATGGCACTTAGTTGTCATGTCTTTTTAGTGGAGGACTTATACTTCTCAAGACTATTCCAAATTATAATGATTTCAATGGAATTATTTAAATATTCGAAATATAAAGTTTGCTAAATGTCTTTGCTAAATACAGGTCAGAAGCAAAATGTACCAAATAGGGAAGCTCTGTTAAAACCATAGGGAAAATAGATCCATTAATGAGGTCAAGACTGAGCCTTAACCTGTGTGCAGAGTCCTGTTGGAACAGAAAAAATTCTCATCTGTTTTCTTGGGCGGGCATCATTCCATTGTTCATGAACAGGCCTCTGGGCTTCTCAAAATTCCTTTGGTGACCCTACGGTGAATGCTTAGTTTTCTTTCCGTGGTTATTACTGTTCTTTTTATCTGTCAGGGATGGCTTTTGTTGTAAAAACTCTGATAAAATTAACTTTCTAGAAAAAGCAAACAAAAATACACATAGAAAATTCACAATCACATCGTCCATTATTAGACTCAACAAACTTTCTCAAATTAGTACAAATGTCTGAGTCCATACTCAAAGTTTCTGTCCGTTTCTCACGCGACTGGTCCTGGGACCACACTCTGGACAGCACTAGTCTACAGAAAGCATGCACAGTATGTAGTAGTGCAACCTGCAGTTTCCCATTGGATGTGGGTCCCTCAGGGCCTCAGCCTCCTCATGGTCATTTCAAAACCCCCACAACTTGCAGCAGGAGGTGTCCCATCCCTGCACACTAAATATGTGCACTTGTACAGGGATTTAAAGGGAAAGCAGGCAGAAGCGCGACCCTGTAAAACTAACTCAGGCTCTAACCTCAGACAATGTGTCTGTGGGGGCACTGCACCGGGTCCTGGCTCCGAGGCTATTGGCCAGCGGCTTATGTCCACTGCGTCTCAGTTTTCTCCTGCGGGAGATGTGGACAATAACATGCCACTTGGATTGTAATGCACAATTAGCCTTGATTAAAATTGTAGCTGGGTTTTCAAAAACTGCTATTTTAGGAGAAATGACCTATAATGGGAGCAGTCCCTGGGATAATGTCCTATCATTATCTGCTGTCGAATGAAAGGACCTGCCATACTACCACCTCAGAAACTCAAATCTCTGGGCGAGCTTTTACTGTAAAGGGCCTGATAGGACGTGTTCTAGAGTCTGTCAACACTGACTGTGCCATCACAGCGTGGAGGTCGGTGCGAGCTGTACAGAACCCCAGTGTCCAGTGTGCTGTGTCCTGGCCATATTCATGGACATTGGCACTAAATTTTCATATTTTCAAATGCTGCAAGATATTATCTTTCTTTTGATCCCACCTCCCATCTATTTTAGCATGTAAAAGCTATTTTTTTAACCCAGGAAAGAAAATAATATTAAGGAAGTTTTATTGCTTTTATTTAGTAAAAAGATGTGATGAAGCAGATTTTATGATAGCCATTTTTTCAGAATTTTAGAGAAATTAAAAAGCAAGTCTATACATTTAAAAAATATTTTCATTTAATCGCAGCCTATGGAGCGAGGTCGGGACTAATAATTGCTTGAATCCACGGGTTCAAGACCTACCTGAGGCAATAGAGCAAGACCTAGTCCCAAAAAAATGTAGCTGGGCGTGGTGGCATGTGCCTGTAATCCCAGCTAACTGGGAAGATGAGGCTGGGGATCACTTGAGTCCATGGTACCCTGGGTAACATGAGCTTGCGGTTCCTGGGGCAAAATAACCAGACCTAATCAGATAGATAGACAGACAGACAGACAGACAGACAGACAGACAGACAGACAGACAGACAGACAGACAGACAGACAGACAGACAGACAGATAGATAGATAGATAGATAGATAGATAGATAGATAGATAGATAGATAGATAGATAGATAGATAGATAGATAGATAGACAGGTAGATAGGTAGATAGATTTCAGTATTTTCTGCATGGCTCATAAAGAATGTAGATACTTGTCATTTAGGAGAAAAGAAGTTCCAGATAAGGGACTTAACCTAACACAGAGTCAGGCATGTGGTAAAGACTCAGTAAACTCAGTAACTATGACCTACAAGTAACAAAATGTTTGCTTTAGATTTGAAATATAAATTGAGTTAGCTTTCTCTTTCATCCTCCCTCAGCGAACAGTTTCTGTGAATTTCAATCCTTGCTAGGCAGCTGCTAGATTAAAAACAACTTTTAACACCAAGGTAAGAAACACAGAACCTGGCATATCCTTTATAGTCAACACATGTAAATTTGTTTCCTTTTCAGTAAAAGCAATTCTTAATTGGTAGACCATACAAAAATGGGTGGGAGAGGAGAATGAATTTGGTCTATAGCCCTAGTTTGACAACTCCTATGTAAAACCCTGTCTGCCCCAATTCAGTGAAATATGCTAGAATGTTTGCAGCCTGTTATTATCCTAGGTTGATAGTGAAAACCCGAATCTGCCATGTGCTAAGGTTTTTAAAATATTAAAGTTAATTTTGTAGTAATCCAGACCTCGGAAACTTTTATTTTAATTTTTTTAATTTTTTGAGGTAACATTGGGTGACACAGCATATGATTTGGAGGTATAAGATCACATTTATTCAGCTGTATGTCACCATACCACACCACACCACACCCATCACCAAGGCATGCATAGTCCTTCACCATAGTCCTTTGAATCCCATCCCCATTTCTCCCCACCTCTACCCAGTAGCCTCTGTTCTACAGACATATTTCTGAGATGTGAAACTGCCAGGTATTTATTTTTCTCCTGCTGACTTATCTCACATTATTCCCTACATGTTGTCACAAGTGTCAGGAATTCATCTTTGTATATATTTGAGTTGTATTCCACTGTGGATATATTTTATCTTCTTAATGCACTTAGTCCTAAGGCCTTAGGTTGCTTCCACAACCTTGTTATGAGCGATAGTGATGCAATGAGGAGTGCACAGATCCCTTTGAATTAGGGTTTTTGCATCTTCTGGTAGCTAGTAAGAGAGGAATTGCTGCCTCCTCTTGAGCTAGGAAGTTAGGAAATAGGTGCAGTAATCGGTGAGGAACAGGGTGCCCCAAGCTCCGAACTCCTTGGCTTATCAATCTGAAAGATCAGTGGGAACCAGCAGGGGCCCCCTCCCCCAGCCCAGGTGTCTCAAACCCATTTATCCAATTGAATAGGGAACTCATTTAAAATAACGTCCAGAACACCAACACAATAGCACAATGCTAAAGCAAAGGACCAAAGTTGGTTTTGCCATTCTTGTTTTGTTTTGTTTCTCTATAGTTGTTTGTTTCTCTCTAGACAGGCCAGGTGATATGGGAGACTCAGTGGACCACAATAATCTCCGCAACCCACGGGCCTCAACCAATCAGCAAGAGAAACAACAGGGAGACACCCAAAAGCTGAATCCCTCCACTCCTTGCTCACTATACCTGTATAAACTCCTGCTTTTCCATCCCTCAGTGGAAACCCATTCAGAACCCCTCTCCACTCAGAGAGGTCCTGTCCTTCCTCTTATCTGTCAATAAACCTTTTACGATTCTGCCTATCTCTGGTCTTGATGTTAAATTCTTTCCTTGCCAGGACAAAAACCCAGAGACCCCAGGGATCCCTAGGCCCTCAGACCTGAGTCATCATGGTAGACGTATTTTTAACATCTTGAGAAACCTCCATTCTGTTTCCAAGGGATGACATTTCCACCAAGAGAGTAAGAGGCTTCCCTTTTCTCTACATCTTTGCCAATACTTAACTGTTTCCATCTTTTTACTATATGCCATTCTCATAGGTATGAGATAGTATTTTATTGGTTTTAATTGAATTTCCTGATAATAAATAATCACGAACATTTTTTTCATATGTTTCTCTGCAATCTGTATCTTTGGAAAAATGTCTGTTTAGCTCTTGTATCCATTTAAAAAGATTTATTTGTTGCATGAATTCTTTGTAAGTTTTGTATGTTAACTGCTTGCCAGATGTATGATGTGCAAATATTTGAGACTTAGAAAAAATTTAAAATGCAGTACAAAGACTTCCTGGGTGAATTCCCCAAATGTCATTGTTTTAGTGCATTTGCCATAATATTCTGTGTGCATGTATATACATTTTTTTAACTGCCTGAGAGTCAGTTGCAAAGATGGTACCCTATTATTTCCTAAAAATGAAACTTTTACTCATATAATCACAGTATAATTTTCCAAATCTATAAATTAATATAAAACTGTTCTTTAATGTTTAGGCCTTTGTACCCTTATATCATAATCAGAAAATTAACCTGTAGGCCTAATTCTAATTTTATCAACAATCCCATTAACACCCTGTATGAGACAAAAGCCTTACAGATATCATCTCTGGCAACTCCCCCAACTACCCAGAGTTACATATTATTATTCCTAGTTTACCAATGAAGTCTCAGAGAGGTGTCGGATTTGCCCACAGTCACACAGGTATTAAGTGGCAGAGCTAAAATTGTAGTAACACCGGGCCTACCTCCAGAACTAGGATTGCAGAATTCAAGAAGGACTTCACAGCACAAGGAAAGGGAATTTGTCCTCTAGACATGAAAACTCCCTGAGAAAGGAAAGCCAGTGAATATTTCTCAGCCTCTCAAGAAAATGTCCAGAAAGAGTACCTAAATTAAGTATTCATAAATTAATAAGATGCTTTAATTAAGATATCTCAAAATTTCCTCAACAAGGGGTCATTAATGGATGAGGGGAAGGAAAGATGACTGGTAGAGCACAGATGATTTTTAGGGTAGTCATCATACTTTGTATGATATTAAAGGATATGTATTATTATACTTTTGTCTAAACCCATGTACAAAATCAAGAGCAAAGTCTAATGTAAACTGTGGGCTAGTGTGACTATTACGTGTCAATTTAGCTTCATTCTTGGTAAAAATGTACCATTTGGGGAGTGATATAATTGAGGAGGCTATGCATGTGTTGGGAGCAAAGAAATGTCTGTACCTTCTTCTCAATTTTGTTGTAAACTTAAAACTCCTCTAAAATTAAAAAAAAAAAAAGAAAATTTCCAGAAAGAAAGAAGAAAGAAAAAAAGTAAAACAAAATCTTTTAACTTATTCTTAACACTGAGACATAGAAAGTAACATGAAAGTAAAACAGTATGGTTGAGGAAGCTGAGAAGAGGTGTTACTGGATTCTAGGTCAAGTTCTCTGAGAAATAGAAATAATGGTGACTCTAATCCTGCAAGTACCACAACAGGAATTTTTTAAAGCTAATGTAATCAGGATACAAGGATCAGCATCAGGGGCAGGTTCTGCTTGCTACTTCTTGAGAAACAAATAGAAACTCTGTTTAAGCAGTTTTAACCCAGAATAAATAAAGGGCTGGGTTCTTTCTCTGCTCTTCTTTCTATAGGTCATCTCATGTCTTGAATTTGTAATCTCATTCTGTGACATTTGTATGATGTTATTGCCTAGACATGGGTTGTGGGCCTAAAGAGTTTGTTAGTGGTGAAAACTATTTAATCTAAAGTATATATGTAGTGGGGCATTTCTTCTTAGAGACAGACACAGTCAGAGTGGGGCCAGGTGACTTTGCCTCAAATCTCCAGTGAAGAAAGACTAATTTCTACTTTAACATGACTTGGTCAGCCTCTGCCTGAGTTAATATCCAGTGTCATGCCTGTACTCGGATGTCTATTGCAGCATTAGTTATAATTTCAAGGACATGGAAACAACCCAAATGCCCCCAAACAGATGAATGGATGAAAAAGATGTGGTATGTATACACAATGAAATATTACTCATCAATTAAAAAGGGCAAATTTGATGAATTTGAGATAGCATGGATGGACCTAGAAGAAATCATATTAGCAGAAACAAGTCAGAAAGAAAAAGACAGAAACCAAATGGTTTCTCTAATATATGGGATATAGGAAAAACAAACAAAAGGCCAGGAGGAAAAGCCAAAACAAGATAACAACCAAACTAAAGTACACAACTGGGGGGGAGGGTGGGGATGAGTGGGAGTGGTCAGGGAGGGGAGGTGGTAGGTGACCCCTAGGGAATACAAAGATATGAAATATATATATTACTTAAAAAAAAATCCAGTGTCATGGAGTTGTGTGTCTTCTGAGACCTAACACAGAGGTATCAACTGCTGAAAGCAGAAGACTCAAGTTGGAAAGTTGCACCCCGATCTGATGATACTCTTAGACATTTAGGGTAGGGAGGACTATGCCTAAAGAAAATCAAATGATCAACTATACCCAGAACCCCAGGAAACACTGGCCTGAGCTATTAAGCCTAGGGAAAGTCAAGAAATGCCCAGATAGGAGATAGGTAGACCCCTCACTCCAACCCTCAGGTAGGCCCATGAAGTCCAGGCAGATCAAGAAGCACCTAAAGAGGTGCTTCAAAACTGGCAAGTCTCTGGGTGATAAAACAATCCCCCTTTCCAAGGGAAGGCCAGTGCTGATTGACTGGTAGCTCCTGCAAAATGCTCTCCCCTTCCCCAGCCTACCTGGGAACACAACGGGCAAGTGATTTAGAAACTGCTGCTCCAACAGACAAACCAGCGCCTTTGGAGAGCCTGCACAATGCATCCCAGGAAGGGATGGAGTGTGCAGCTCCTGCAACCCTTTTAGACAATAGCTCCCTGACTTCCTTCACTGTTGTTCCCAGGTCTCTGCTTGCCCAGGCCTCTTTCTGGGAGTAATTTCCTTGTGTCCTAAATAAACTTACTTTTGCTCCTGCTAAAGACAATTCTTTTTTACACCATTGTCATAGACAGAGAAACTCCAAAGTCCAGGAACCCCCAAACCTGACAACAAAACTGTGGAAGAAAACTTAATTTTCAATATTATAACCAGAAAAAGTAACCAGCTTCCAGAAGCAAAAAAGGAATCTACTTCAACATGGATTAATGTATGTTGGAGTTAATGTTGCTTTTTATGGTTTAATGGCCTTTTCAGTGGGTCTTAAATATAACACAGGTTGAGATAGTGCTTGCTTACCAGCAGTGGTGATCCCATTTTTGACAGCAGGTATAGCTAATGAAAGTTTTATTAAATTTACCTTTGAATACTAGGGATTTTAATTGTTAAATCTGCACCAAAATGCAGGGGGTGTTGACTGGTACTATTTTGGGTGGTATGCACCCTGTTTTCTTTGCCATACCTGGGAATGGTGGTCTAGCAACCAGATATTTCAGTCTAACTATCAGAGAAAGGGGGCATCTTCATTTACTAGAATTTTCTAGAATTTCTTAGAATCTAAGAATTTCTAAGACTGTAGAAAGTTTTTTCCTATTTTGTTCCAGATTGTGATTATACCAAGTCTTCCTTGGGTCTAAGCAATATAAATTACTTATGAAGTTCCCTTATGCATCTGGCCTAGAAATTCAATGACTTTTAAGCAAATGTGTCCGCAAAATTGAAAGTGTAACAAACAAAGCCAAACATTTGACTTAATGAGCTATATTATGGTAAGCCAACTAGCAGGGGGACTGCAGATAGGCAAACTGTAAGAGGGTTATTGGAAGAATTCTTGCCCAAGGGCTGATCAGACCTTGATCAAGTATCCAGGGTGGAGGAATTTTCCTCAAACTGACAGAATTCACTGGACAGGCAGGAACAGGATAGGCAAAAAGGGCAAGATGTTCAGGCCTCATTTACCCTAATCTAGAAGAGGCTAGTTGGAGGAACGGAACTAGTGTGTCCAAGGAGACCATCTGTCAAGAGACACCAAAATTTAATCATGCATTTTTTTTTTCAAAATAAGAATTTTACAGAATAAGTCAGAATATATATGAGTGAGTTTTGTGGTACGTGTTTATAGCTCTAAAAAAAACCCACCAGGCGGAAGGTTGCTCCCAGAGACCAGATTTTGGGGACGCATGGTTTAGGATTCTAGCTTGTCCACATAGGTTTAGCTAGTCCCAGTTCCCCCTTTCTGTCCCTTCCAGGAGCCATGGAGCAGGGAAGCCCTGGTTAAAGTCTAACTTTATCTAGGGTGCGTTATCAAGCAGCTGACCGAGGGGCCCCCAGACTGCCTTTCCAGAGGGTCCCTCTCTTGCGTAAACGCCGGAAAAGTCAGATGACCCTGCCCTGGAGTCACGAGGCCGTGGTGGCCCCGAGCTCGCCAATCACCCCTCCTCCTAGTCCGGGGCTCCTCTGCGGCGGGGCGGAGCGCGGGGCGGAGCCGGCGTGGGGCGGCGGCAGGGCCGGCGAGGGCGGTGCCAGGCCGCGGGTCCTTAGTCAAGTGACGCGGAGCGGCTGGCCCCGGCGCCGACTCTGGAGTCCAGAGGCTGCAGAGTGGACATGCCGGGACTCGTTCGCATTCTGTGCCTGCTTCTGGTGCCGCTGCTGCTGGGCTCCGAGTCCCACTTGAGTGTGAGTCCTCAGCACCCTCGCGCGGGGACGCATCAAAAGGGGTCAGGCTGGCGGGAGATCCGTCAGGGGCTGCGACCACCCTGGGTCCTCCAGGACGGGGAGCAGGGGACCCCGCAGTACGCGCGGGGCAGGCAGTGGACTGGCCTTCCCGGCGCGGGCGGGCCGGGCGGGCGCGCGTCCTTCTCGGTGGCTCTGTCGCTCTTGTTCCGCCGGGGCTGTCCCCTTCTCGTGCAGCGGCGGGGTGAGATGAGGTGCGACTAAGCTTCCCGCTTTGCAGTTTTCCGGAATCCAAGTAGTGCGCATTATTGCGGGGCGCCTGGGACTATAGCTTGGGGCGCCCTTGCTTGCCCACTTTGTGCTCGGTGGAGCGCTCCGGAAGAAGAAAATCAGGGTCAGGAGAGCACCCCCAACCCCAAGGGAACACTGGATTAATTTCCTTTGAGCTGTTCTCGCCGCTCCCTGCCTCCTGCCTTTGTCGGAATGAATTTTCCAAACCTTTAGGGTTTGGCAGTCCGGGTCGAGGGTGGGCAAGACACAGACTGCAGGTGGCCGCCGGCATTGCTGGAAGCACCTGACGGTGCGAGTCGAGTCGGTGAGCTGTGCGGGCGAGTGGGTTTGGCGCGGGAGGAAGGACCCCGGCCCCGCGGCTGGGAATCGCTCCCTGGGAGGTCGGCCGCACAGCCCAAGTCGGGGCGCCGGGAAAGGCACAGCAGGCACCAGTGAACTACTTGGGGGTCCCCAGAGTTTAGGTTGCTAAGTCTGGGACGTGTTTTAAACAGAAAGTGATGACGTTTGGGTCCTTGACTTGTAAACTGTGCCCTTTGATAAAAGGCCTTCTATCAGGTACCTAAAGCAGAGCAGGGTGGAGGTGGAGGTTCTTAAGTATTTGGAAAACAGTCACTGAAAATAGTTTCCTTTGGGGTCTTTCTTGAGGGAAGATCATGGCAAATTGAGCATTTGTTAACTCTGGGCTTGTGGTCCCCCGGCCCACTGTTTTGTCTAAGAGGCTGGAGGAGAGCTAGCAGCTATGAGAACCGCTGGCTCAAGGCACTAATCCAGTCTTGGAGGATGTGGCAGAGAAAGGTGGGTTAGAGGACTGCATGTCTTAACCAGTGTCTGAGAGGCCTGTGGGAGGAGAGGGATTTATGAATGAGGTACTGGTAGACAGGGCACCCCCCCCCCACCTCCCAACAATGGCTGTGAGGGGAGTGCCTCTGATGGAAATGGGTTTAGGTCAGGAATTCTGGCAGATGTCTAGGTGTCCCTCCTGGCCCTAAAACTGAAGAAAATAAAAAGTGAGCAGACTCACTTTCCCTCATATCTTTGCTGACATTAATTTCGAATAGTGGTTCTCAAACTTGACCTATCCTAGAAATTAAAACAGAAAACTTCAAATCTTTGCTATTTTTTCAGAAATAATATATTTCTTATATGTTCATAAACCTAGTGCTTTTTTCATTAAAAATAGCAATATTTCTCCAAAATTTTAGAGCAAAGACCGGTATTGTTTTATAATTTTGTGAAAATCTCTTTCATGTCTGTACGAGTAGATGACAGATTCTGATAGCTGCTTCTGTATTCAGCCTTGCCATCGCTCCTGTCATGTAGCTTCTGGAAAACACCCTGTACTCATGAGAGAATGAGAATGGAAAAGGCAGTTTGGCTTAGTGTTTTGAAAATGATTTTGACTAAGTGAAACTTCTGAAAGGGTTTCCCAGACACTTTGAGGACCACCAAGTTAGACTGCTTTTCTTATAAAAGCAGTTCATGCATATTGTGGGAAAACTTTAAATGTACAGAAAACTGTAAAGACAAAAACTCCCCATCATGATACGAGCATCCTATATGTTTGTATTTCTAATACTAAAGTGTAGCACCTGGCTGGGCATGGTGGCTCATGCCTAGAAGCAGCAGCCTAGGAAGCCGCAGCCGAGCCAGGGATTGTGGTTCGAGTCCCGCAGGGGGCAACACATCGAGACCTAGTTCCAAATAAACATCTGGGCATGGTGGCACGCGCCTGTAATCCCAGCTATCTGGGAAGCTAAGGCTGGGTATCGCTTGAGTCCGTGGTGCCCCAGGCAATATGAGCCTGTGGTTCCATGGGCAAAAATAGCGAAACCTAGTCTCAAAAAAATAAAGTATAGCAGCTGACTGGTATTTGAGTGGCAAGGATTCAAGGTGGGTTGGGTAAAGGTAAATAGCCATCAGGTTTTGAATGGGGACAGAGAAGCTCTAATATCCCACAAAGCTGATGCCAGTTCCTGGTTGCAGGCGGAGCTGACCTGGAAACCTCTCCTTGGCCACCTTCCTTTCAAGGAACTCACCTTCCAGCGCCTTCTTGCCCAGAACTGGCAGGGGACCCTCTTAGGCGCAGAGAAAAATGGCGATCTTCAGACAGCTATCCCTGGGCATGAAGGCTGCCCTAGCTGCTGGTACTGTCTTCGTGTCCATGATTATCTCCCGCTCCTATCTGGCAGGGAACCGTGAACTGCGGGCCTGGCGTTGGCTGTTCCGCCTACAGCTGGCCTTGTTTGCCAACTCACTCATGTTCATTGGTTCACTCTACATCTGGCGTAGTGCAGTCAGCAACCTCAGCCACTCCCCAGCTGTGGAGTCAGCCTGCTTTCGGCTGTGGAAGGTGGTGGTTGTGGCATTTCTGGTCCTGGCCCATTCCAGTTTCTTCACCATGCTCTTTTTGGTGGCCGAGGAGCCCTATCTCTTCTCCTTGGCCGCCTACTCTTGCCTGGGGGCGTACATCATCATGGTCTTCTTCCTTTGCACGCTCAGCGGCATGGAGCAGGCCTACCAGCTGTTGGCCTGGCGCAGTGGGAAGGTGGTGGGCAGCCTTGATAAGACAAGGAAGCTGACACTCAGGCCAGCCCTGGCGGTAGCGGTGACTGCTGTGCTCAGCGTGGCTGGGCTTCTGAACGCTGCCCAGCCCCCCGCTGTGAAAACTGTGGAGGTGCCCATCCATCAGCTGCCCCCCTCAATGGACAACCTCAAGATCGTGCTCCTCTCGGACATTCACCTGGGCCCCACCGTGGGCAGGACCAAGATGGAGATGTTCGTGAGAATGGTGAATATGCTGAAGCCGGATGTCACGGTCATCGTGGGGGACCTCTGCGATTCCGAAGCCTCCATCCTCCGCACAGCTGTCGCCCCTCTGAGTCAGCTGCACTCGCGCCTGGGCACCTACTTCGTTACGGGCAACCACGAGTACTACACATCCGATGTCAGCAACTGGTTCGAGCTGCTGGAGTCCCTGAATGTCAGGCCCCTTCACAACGAGAACGTGAAGATTTCTGCCACGCGGGCCCAACCTGCTGGGAGTGAGGGTGACGACTGGATCTGCTTGGCAGGGGTGGATGACATTGAGGCGGACATCCTGCACTACTCCGGCCATGGCATGGACCTCGTGAAGGCCCTGGAGGGCTGCAGCCCAGACCACACCACCATCTTGCTAGCTCACCAGCCGCTGGCTGCCAAGAGAGCCCTCCAGGCTCGGCCAGATATTAACCTGATCCTCTCGGGGCACACGCACGGTGGGCAAATCTTCCCCTTGAACGTGGCAACCTATCTGCTAAACCCCTTCTTTGCTGGTCTCTACCAAGTGGCTCAGACTACATTTGTGTATGTCAGTCCAGGCACCGCCTACTACGGGATACCCATGAGGCTGGGCAGCAGGGCGGAGATCACAGAGCTCATCCTCCAGCGGGCTCCCTGAGCCCACCTAGCCCTGGACGCCTCTTCATTGCCCGCACTTGTCACTCTCCGTCCCCCTTCAGAGCGGGTTCCTGCTTCACCCTTTCCAGTCTCTCCTGCACTACCCCACCAGCAACATGCTTGGTCCCAAGCCTGGCTTGAACAGTGATTGGGGGTGGGGGTACCTGGCAATTTCCACCAGTTTACTCTGTAGATGGCCTCTTGCTGTTCTAGATGCATCTGTGAGCCCATAGAAGTCACGCAAGAATAGGCGTCTCTTTTCCACACAATGTGGAGGAAATCTTCCTCTGCGAAGCCGATGGGGTGAACTCAATGATGAGGTTGCTTGACAGGGATGAGGTTGCTTGACAGGGATTTCTTTGCAGAGTACACTAGGAAAGAACTCTCAGTGTTCTTAAACCACCCTTGGGATTTAGGTAGTTTCCAGAGTCATGGACCCAAAGGTTTCTGGGAAAAAGGGACCGTGTGGCAGGGTAATTTCAGGGAATGCGCAAGTTGAAGCCCCTCTAGCTGCTGGAGAAGAATTTTCTCTGCCCCCTGGTTCTGTCAGTCATCTTTATTGAGGGTTTCAGCAAAACTGACTCATCCCGTTTCAGACCTTGATGTTGCTACTTTATTGCCTGTGTTTGGGTCTGATTGTTGAGAACCTAAAGCTCACTCACCACCAGCAGGAAAGCTGAGGCCTGCACAGGGAGTGGCAGGGCCTCTCAGGCATCCCTCCCCCGGCTCCTGGCAGTGAGTAGGTCTGTCCTTCCTGTTGGATGACTTCCCACCTAGCAGCCTGACCCACCACAGAACCAAAGGGCCTTGCCTGCTGGCCATTAGAAATGGGCCTGGGTTGCAGCGTCTATAGAGTCCTACTCCGTTTGGCCCAGCTTTTCTCTCAAAGGCAAGGGCCCCTTTGCTGCTGGGAGAGCAATAACCACTCTGTTAAAAAACATCTCCCTGAGCAAGTTGAGGACCTGAACCCAGCATTGATCCTGTGATTGAGAGTCTTTCTCTGACAGGAAACAAAATGCTACTGGGATAGGCAAGGCTTGCCCTGCTCTCATTGGTCAGGTGGCGTGGGCAATGGCTTGACCTGGCTGAGCTTCAGCTTCATTCACCTTAAAATGGGGATAATTATCCTATCTACCTCAAGGTTGTTTCTTGGGCAAGGAGTTGAGGCGTGGTAGTGAGGTGCACATGGCATGGTCACACCGGAAACAGCCAGTGTTGTTGATGCTTGAACATC
Source organism: Uropsilus gracilis (assembly GCA_004024945.1). Taxonomy (NCBI): domain Eukaryota; kingdom Metazoa; phylum Chordata; class Mammalia; order Eulipotyphla; family Talpidae; genus Uropsilus; species Uropsilus gracilis. Next base: position 1,523 of record PVHY01004034.1, on the reverse strand, counting down.
ACCTCGGGGCTTACCAAGGAGCTATGCTGAACTCAGATGCACAGAGAATTTATAGAGCAGCCAGTCCCCGGGGAATGTGAGTGGGTGGCAGGCTGCCTGTGCGGGACTCAGGGATTTGTCAGAGTGGCAACTGCTGGGGCTTGGCTTCACTCTGCCTGTCTTACTAGCTCCCTGTGCACGCTCTGCTCAGCCTTCGTTTTCCTCCTCATCCCCAAGTGTCCAAGGGGTCTTGGGCAGCTTGAGACCACCTTGCCTCCAGACAGACACAGTATTATTGACTGGGGGCCTTCCAGTCAAGTTTGAAGTGTGTCTTTGATAGAACATTTCAGTAGTTTTCTTCTTCTATCTCTCTGCTCCACCTTTTGTGTGATCATCATAGTCAGAAATAACTTTGAATGAAAACTAATTCAGAACTGAGAAAGGGACCCTGAAGATACTTTCTTTTAACACATCTTGTAGGTGGTGGGATTAGAGATGAGATGTGCCTGTGCCAACTCCAAGGTGGTGGTCCAGTTCCCAGGTTCCCTGACTCCCTTCCTTATGCCACCCCTCCATGCTCCCTTCCCTCCCTCACACTTTCTTGTAAGCTGATCCTGTTGTTGGAGTCATTCCTCTTTTCAGTTGTTTTGCTTGAATTCATCAGCCTGTGGCCATTTGTCTTCCCATCACTGGTGCAGCTGGTAAATCTGACTTGCCTGCTCTGCCAGTTATTTCTCTGGTTTCTTGATTTGGATCTTTCTCATCAGTTCCCTGAGCTTGATGAAAATGGTTTTCATTCAGTCCTATTTTTGTGTGCGTGTTTTGTATCTTTGTCTTTTTCTTTCGTCATGATCATTACATGGTCCTGTGCACCCTTCCTCTTTGCTCTGAGTCCTTGCTTGACTGGTTCCTCTCTGCTTCAAGAAAAAAAGGTTCCATCCTGTGTGTCCAAGAAAGCTGCCCCACCTAATATGTAGCTTGTATTCCATGGTGGGATGGAAGCTTTCTCAACAAAAGCCTCTCCGTTATTGTACAGATATGAGTTTGGTCTACTCTTTGTATCTTCACTCCCTATTTGTCACCCACTTCCCTTCTTTCACTTGTTAGTGGCAGGGAGGGGGAAATGAGAAACATTACTTGAAGCTTGAAAATTCTCTTAATTTCACTTCAGTGTTTTAAGAATCCATTAAATGCAAGTTAAACTGAAATGCAATATTTTTTAAATGAAAAATAGCATGTGAAGAATGACAGTTATAAAAAAAAAAACCTCAAGCTGGGCACGGTGGCGCGTGCCTGTAAGCTTCAGCCTATGAAGCGGCTGGGGCTAGGGATTGCGGTTCAAGTCCCAATCAGGGCAACATAGCGAGACCTAGTACCAAAAAAATAGCTGGGCGTGGTGGCACACACCTGTAATCCCAGCTACCTAGGAAGCTGAGGCTGGGGATTTCTTGAGTCTGTGGTACCCTGGGCAACATGAGCCTGCGGTTCCATGGGCAAAAAAATAGCGAGACCTAGTCTCAAAAAAAAAAAAAAAAAAAAAAAAA